>PDHP01000011.1:257638-398156 GCA_003339455.1 Ophiocordyceps camponoti-leonardi (nom. inval.) | reverse complement strand
TTATTATTATTATTATTATTATTATTATTATTATTATTATTATTATTATTATTATTATTATTATTATTATTATTATTATTATTATTATTATTATTATTATTATTATTATTATTATAAGGGGTAGAGCTATTACGAGTAATAGGGGCTATATAGTAGTAAGAGGTAGCCTATAGCCTTTTTAACTTAGCTAAATATTATTATTACTACGTTTATTAGTCTATAATCCTTAACCTCTTAATCCCTCCCTAATAACTCTTACCTCGGCCTCGTAAAAAGGATAGCTATCTATTCTAATAGCTTTTATTATACGGGTATATACTACCTTTATTTAATTAAACGTATATAATATTATAGTATTTTCTTCCGCCCTAATTATTATTACTACTATTAGCCTTATTATAGCCTCCTTTATTATTTTTATAGCCGGCTTAGCCTATATAAGCGTAATTAAGCCCGCCCCTTTTAAAGAAGAAATAACCCCCCCTATTTTAACGGGTATTATTCCGAATAGATTAACGCCTAAGCCTTTACTATCCTCGCCCCTACTCTCTACTATTATTATAGCCTTAGCTAGCTCGACCCTCTTAAGCATAATAGGGGTCTCCCCTCCCTAGGGAGGCTCTACCCCTACTAATACTATAAACGCTATTCCTAGGGAAATAATATCTAGGCTATTACTAGTATTATTAGAATTATTATTATTATTATTTTCTTTATATTAAGGCGGTATTATTCTTTCTTTTCTTTTTCTTTTTCTTTCTCGTCCTTAATTATATTTTTTTTCTATTTAAGTTTTTTTTTCCCCGCTCTTTTATATACCTACTAGGTAGAATTATAGGTAATTATATATATAGGGAGGACCTTATATAAGGGTCTTTAACTTTAGTTATATTATAGTCCTAGGACCTAAACTTACCTTAGTATAGAGCCTGGACTAGGTCCTATCTCCTATAGTATAAACTATATACTCGTATATCTACGATAATTAGAACTATAGTTCTAGGGATTAACCTAATATAGTATAGGCTAACTACTACTCTTAGGGGAATAAAGACTATTATAAAGTAGAAGGATATATATAGCTAAATAGGTTAGCCTAGCTCTAGGCTTAGTACCTTAGATTAATTTGTTTAAGTCTAGTTATTAGAGCTCCTACCCTATGCCTAGCCCCTTAATACTTATCTCTAATATAGTATATAAGTATTATTAGGATTAGGGAAAGCTTTATATATAAGGAGAGGGAATAAAGATAAAGAGTATAGGGATAAATACTTTATATAAGGTTAGGGTAAGCTTTATATAATTATTATCTTTAACTCTCTATTTATAGTACTACTAATCTAACTACTTATATATAAATACTTCTTCTAATCTAGAACGTAGAAGAAAAAGAGAAGAGCTTCCTAATAATTCTATTATAATCTATTATCTTCCTATAGGATCTTATAGAGTAACCGAATAATCGTACGGCGTAGCCGAGGGAGTCTATAGAATCTACGAGATAACTCTAAATCGTATAATTAAATAGTTATTAAAAAGGTAAAAACTATAATATAAAGTAAATCGCCGGATTTAGCGATTCCTCGTATTAAGGGATTATAAAGTCCGAAAGTAAATCTATTATATAACTATAAGGACTATTATAAAGGCTATTATACCTTGTATAAGCTACTATACTCGATATTAAGCCTCGAATTACTTTAGTAGTTAGTATCCGAAATATTAGGTTCGATTAGGGCGGATTCGGTATTTTTATTACCGGGTAAGGGCGTTATTAAGGGTATAATTACTTAATTCTTAATACGTAGGCTATAAAGAGTAGGAGTAAGTCCTATAGTTTAGGGTATATTTAGTCCTATTAGTATATATAGAGTAGGAAATAGGGTTATAGGGATTTCGGTTAAAAATAAGGATAATAAGCCTTAGTAAGTATAGTATTATAAAAGGAATCTAGAATAATTAAGGGTAATAGTAAAAAACCTAATATAAGAATCTTATAAGACTCCTTAAGGGTTAAATAATAGGTAGTATTTACTTAATTTAGGGTTAAATAATAATATAGGTAGGTTAAACTTAGGTCGGGATTAAGTAAAAATAAGTAATTCTAATTATACTACTTATTTATATCGGTTCTCGAGTTTTTTATAATTTTAAATATATAAAGGGTAGGAAAGCTATAACTAAAGGAATTCCTTTAATAGGTCTAGGTTATAGGACTAAAATTATAAAGCTTTTTAATTATAATAGTATTATATATAAAAAGCTTAACTCTTTTTATCTAGGAAAGGGTATATTAAATACGTATTATAATACTATTAAATTATATTTACCTCCTAAATACGAAGTTATATTTCCGCCTTAAGGGCGGAAATAGTCTACTTTAGGATAAAGAATTTACCTAGGTTTATTTTATACTAAAAAGCTAAAAGTTTCCTTTTTAGGAAGATATTTAGTTTAGTATATTAACTAGACGCTAGTTCGTCGATTATACTATAGAATTTAGGTATATTTAAAAAACGGGGTTTAATTCCGCTAGAATTATTATTATTTAATATACTTATAGGGTAAATAGTATAAAATAATAAGTAAAAAATATAAAAAAAGGGGATTATTATAAGGGAATACTTAGAATATTACCTATAATTAATAGGTATAAATAATATAATATAAAATACTTAATTTTCTATTTAATAAAAGATAATTCTCGAACTATTTATATATTAGAGTTTTTAGTATCCCTAAGGAATACCTAGAGTTTTATCCTAAATATTCCTTTTAGAAGTTTTTTAGTATTTTATATATATACCTAAAAAGTATATATAGAATCTTTTAAAAATCTATAAAAGTAAAGTCTAATAGGGTATATATACCTTATTAATCTAAAGGTCGTTTAAAGTAAAGAGTTTACTCGTATTTTTATAAAGCTTTTTAAGGGAATTTATATATAATATATTATAATAGTTAATCTAAGGATTAGTTAAAGGGTATTATAAATAAATCCTTACTCGGGATTTCTATAATTAAAATCTTAGCTAGAGTCTTATAGATTCTAGAATAAAGGTTTAGAATTTAATTCTAAGAGTCTCCGGAGTATTTCCGGGAGAATATAAATAGAGTTTCTAGAGTATTTACCGGGATTATATAATCGGAGTCTTTAGAATACCTCTTCGGAGTATTTAGCGGGGTTTTACTAGGAGCTATATTAATATTTAGTCTTTATTCTATAATAAAGGGGTATTTAAAGAATAATTTAGGTTTAAAAAGGGCTATATTATAGTTAATAAATATAAAGAATATTACTCGGAGGTAATCGAAATATTCTTATATAGTATCCGAGAAAATAATAATATTATTAATATATATAGTAATAAACTTAATAAAAAAGCAAAGGAGTATATTTATAAAGTATTAAGTATATACTAGGGAGTTCTTAAACCCTATTAATACTACCTTAGATTACTTAAGTCTATAGTAGGTAATTAATATAAAGTATTTAATATAGTCTAAATATACTAAAAACTAGTAAAAAAAAATTTAGTATTTATAATTAATATAAACTTCTTATTATAAAGTTTTATTATTATATATTCTTATTTAGGTATAGGATATATATTTAGGATTATAAGGCTATTAAGGACTTAAAAGTCTATTACTTATTAGTTTTTAATTTTTCTATTAATAATATATAGTATATTTAAAATAAGTATAATAAAAAGTATTAATTTTATAATAAATTATATACGGCTTTTCTAGTATAAAGTATTTAAAGCTTTATTAATATACGCTTTATCTTTAGCTCCCTAATAGTATAATTATAAGATAATATAGTATTATTATTACCTATTTACTAATAGTATATAAAATAAGTCTTTAGAATCCTATCGAATAGGCTTATTATTAACCTAAAGCTAAGGAAACTTAGTTATAAGTTTTTATAGCTAGGCGCTAAGCTTAATATTATTATTATATATTATAACTCCTTTAGGCGTTTAGACCTTAGGACTATTAAGTACCTTAATAATATTAAGGCGAAATAATATTATTAAATCTTCGGGCTATAATAGTATATTATAGTTTTCCTTATTATATATAAGTAGATTAGGTAAAACGGAGTTATAATTAATTAATAGTTTATTAATATTAATAAGTCGTTTAATTAATTAATTTACTTAAAAGTAAATAATTTCCTATAATATATTAATACTAATAATATAATTAGGGTTAATAATAATAATTAGTATAAGTCTATTATCCTATAGTTTAAATAGGAGTTCTTATAGTTATTTATAAGTATATCCTTAAATAAGTAATATATATAAAGCTTTAGGGGGTATAATTATATTATCCTTAGTTATAAGTTATTATAATATTAGAGGTCCTTAGTAGTAAACCTATATTAGGATAAGTAGGGATTTATAAGAATTAATAATAATAAACTTAGCCGAGTTAATTATATTAACTTAATTTAGAATAAGCTATTTTTATCCGAGTAGGAGCCTAGTATATAGTTTTAATACGATTTATACTCTGACTCGGATTCTACTAAATATAGGCTAATATTTAAAACTAGGATATAATCCGAGGAAATAGACTTTAAAGTCCGCTTATCCTATTATTTTAGCCTAGTTAATACCTATAAAAGATACTTATTTAGAGTAGTTAATATAGAGTTTTTTAATAAAGGGTAATTAGTCTTCGGATATAATATAGCGATTTATACTATTATTTATATAGTATAATCGAATATCCTAGAGTCCTTAATAGCTAATAATATCGATTTATATATAATTAAATAAGCTAGGTTTGTTTAATAAAGCTAGTATTCCTTATAAGGTAGTTTTAATATATAGTATATCCTTTAAATAGCTTATAATTTCCTATATATTAGTATAAATAAGCTAGATAGTATTATTTAGAATAATATTATTATTATTATAAGTATTTATAATATACTTAAGAAGCTTATTTTAGGATATTATAATAAAGGGGTATTTATTATATACTAGTACTAGATTAACTTCTATTAATAGTATAAAATAAAGCTTATCCTTTATAGATTAAAAAATATTAATTAGTTAATTATTATTAATACTATTATTATTATTATTAATACTTCGAGAGAAAAGGGCGGCTATTTAGAGTAAAAAGAGGGATTTATTATTATTAAATATAATTCCTCTATTAAAGGTAATATAGAATACTTCCTTTTTAATCCCGGGTATTAATAAATATATAAAAGGTTAATTAGGTCTTACTTTTTTATTATTTAGTATTATAAACCTAATATTACTTAGTATATTATTATATATTAGGGTTATACTTCGACGTATTAGTACTTCTACGGAGGGTATAAGGGTATCCTTATACTATAGTATAAGGCTTTATTTAGAGTATTAATTATTAGGTTAGGATATAGAGTTTCGTTTATTATACTTAGTAATATTAAATATAATAAGGCTCCTAATAGTATATTTTACGTAAAAAGCTAGTATATTATATACGTAATTATTTATTTACTAGTTAAATAAGGCTATTCCCTAGGGGGGTTAAATTATTTCCTAGATTAGTAGGTCGATTTTATTCTATATAATTATACTAATTTAAGCCTTAGAGTATTAGGTAGCCTTAGCCTTATACTAAAGGTAGAAGATCTAGGCTTAAAAATTATTACTTCTAAGGATATTATAGATTATAAATCTATTTTTATAGAAGACTATTATAATAACCTCTAAGTATATATAAAAATAGTCTTAAAAGGCGGTTATCTATAATAATAATCCTTTAAATTAGGTAAGGGTAATATATTAATCGAAGCTTAAGTTTTTAAAATACTATTTTACTATATTACTATAGAGAATAAATAGAATTATAATAACGAGCTCGTCCGTATAATCTAGTCCGTATTATCTAAGATATTAAATCGTATTAATAAAGCGTTTAATACTATAGTATATTATTATTTTATTAGTTTTAAGTATTTTATCGAATATAGTATTATATAGGCTAATTAGGTTAAATTATCTAATATTATTAATATAAATATATAAATAGCTTAAGTACTTATATTTATTTAGTATTATTATAATTATAATAAGTAAGTCTTTTAATACTATAATATTAACTATATATACCTAGGATATATTAATAGTAAAAGCGGGGATAATTATTATATTCGCCCCTTTATAGCCTTTATTAAGCCTCGTATTACTTTAGTAGTTAGTATCTAAAATATTAGGTTCGATTAGGGCGGATTCGGTATTTTTATTACCGGGTAAAGACGTTATTAGGGGTATATATCGGAATACTCGTATAACGACTTAAACGGATCGGTAGAATCTTAGATAGGAGTTTAAATAAGGGGTATAATACCGTATAACTCTAGTCTAATATTAGTATAAATCTCTCGCGATTCTAATATAAAGTCGGATTAATATTAACTCGATTCTAAAGGATAGGAATAGAGGGAATCTCGTATATAAATATTAGGTTTTATTTATATATTAAATAGAAAAAATAAGTATTTAGGACTAAAGTAAAAGTATACTTAATAAGGACTACTATTAATAAGGGTACTTTATCCCTCTATTATTTAATTAGTATACTACTATTATATTATACGTATATATAGGATTACTAGTTATAATTATATAGGATTATTAGAGTATATTAACCTACTATATTCGGTAGGGCGATAAAAATACCTAATTAATACTAATTAGTATTAGGAATAACTATATATAGCGTATAATACTAGACTTAATACTATTTTACTAGATAGAAGAATAATTTAAATAATAGAAGACTTATACCCTATAAAACTTAGGAAGCTATAATTATTTTCGATAATTTTAAATATACTTTTATTAGTATTTAGTTTATTTTTAATAAGATGGTTTTATAATACTTATTAAATACCTATTATAAATTAATACTATTTACTCGCTTCTTCGAATCGGCTTTTTTCTAGTTTTAGTTAGAGTTTTTATCGATTTCGATTTAATTTCTCTTCGATTCTTTTTCGATATATACTTAAAATCGACTTAACTTTAATCTAAAGTTAATTCTTATTTAAATTAGTTTTAACTATACTTATTTCGTAAAATACGTTTTTATTTAGTAATTACGATACTAATTTTACAAATTTATAGACTTTCGGATATATAAAAACGGGTATATTCGAATAAGAGTAAAAAGGAAAAATAAAATAAAAGAAAAAATAAAAGAAAAATAATAAAGATAAAAGAAAAATTAAAAATAACTATTATAGCTTAAGGAAGATAGTATTACTAATATTATTATACCTCGAGATAAACGCGTATTTACTATAGTTTAACTTTTATTTAATATTAGCTTAATTCTTACTCGAATTTAACTCGAAATTATAATAAAATCGGTTTAAACTTATAAGGAGGGGGATAATAATAATAATAATAATAATAATAGTATAGGGAAAAAAAGAAAACGATTTTAGAGAATTTTTTATATAGGGTTATTAACCTTATAGTATTATATAGGGCTAGAGCCTTTAACTACTTACCCCGCCCTATTATATTTTACTTAATACGCTTATAGAATTTTTTTTTCTTTTTAACTCGACTTATTTCTTTTCTTGATTTTTCTACCTATTTTTTACCTACGTTTTTTAACCTTATTTTTCGTTTTTCTCTTTTTTATCTTTTATTCTTATAAATATATAACCCTTCGTATAAAAAGAAATAGTACTAGGGGTATAAAATCCGATTATATTTTTAACTTAATTTTAATATAACTTTAATATAACCTTAAAATAAATTTAATATATCCTCGACCTAAATCCCTAGAATTTATAATACTATTAAGTAATAAGTCCTAGGGATATATAATATAATTAAATATTATACTTATAAATATATAATATAATAAAGTAATATATACTAAGAAGAACCTATTTAAATTAAATCTAGATTAGCCTTTTATTCGACTCAACCTCTAAATCTAGATAAAAAAGTACTCGAGGATATAATAACTATTTATACTACCTTTTTATTTAATTATAAAAGAAAAGTTATTAGTATTAGAATACTCGTATAATAACTTAGATAGATTAGTAGAATCTTAAATAGGAGTTTAAATAGAAGGTATAATACTATATAACTCTAGTTTAATATTAGTATAAATCTTTTATAATTCTAATATAAAGTCGGATTAATATTAACTTAATTCCGAAGAATAGGAATAAGGGGAATCTCGTATATAAATATTAGGTTTTATTTATATATTAAATAGAGAAAATAAGTATTTAGGACTAAAGTAAAAGTATACTTAGCGAGGACTATTATTAATAAGGGTATTTTATCCCTTTATTATTTAATTAGTATACTATTATTATATTATATATATATATAGGATTACTAGTTATAGTTATATAGGATTATTAGGGCGTATTAACCCGCTATATTTAATAGGGCGATAAAAATACTTAACTAATAGTATAATTACTTAATTCTTAATATATAAACTATAAAGGGCGGGAATAAGTCTTATAGTTTAGAGTATATTTAATCCTATAAGTATATATAGAGTAGGAAATAGGGTTATAGGGATTTTAGTTAAAAATAAGGATTATAAATCTTAATAAGTATAGTATTATAAAAGGAATCTAGAATAATTAAGGGTAATAGTAAAAAACCTAATAAGGGGATTTTATAAGACTTTTTAAAGGTTAAATAATAAGTAGTATTTACTTAATTTAGGGTTAAATAAAAATAAGGGTAAATTAAACTTAGGTTAGGGTTAAGTAAAAGTAAATAATTCTAATTATACTATTTATTTATATTAATTCTTAAGTTTTTTACGATTTTAAATATATAAAGGGTAAAAAAGCTATAATTAAAAGAGTTTTTATAATAAGTTTAGATTATAGGACTAAGATTATAAAGCTCCTTAGCTATAATAATATTATATATAAAAAGCTTAATTCTTTTTATCTAGAAGGGGGTATATTAAATATATATTAAAATACTATTAGATTATATTTACCTCCTAAATATAAAATTATATTTCCGCCTTAAGGGCGGAAACGGTTTACTCTAGAATAAAGAATTTACCTAGGTTTATTTTATACTAAAAAGCTAGAAGTTTCCTTCCTAGGAAGATATTTAATCTAGTATATTATTTAAATACTAATTTATTAATTATATTATAAAACTTAAGTATATTTAAAAAATAGGGTTTAATTCTACTAAAATTACTATTATTTAATCTACTTATAGGGTAAATAATATAAAATAATAAATAAAAAATAAGAAAAAAGGAATTAATATAAAAGAATACTAAAAATATTATTTATAATTAATAAGTATAAATAATATAATATAAAATACTTAATTTTTTATTTAATAAAAAATAATTTTTAAATTATTTATATATTAAAATCTTTAGTATCCTTAAGGAATACCTAGAGTTTTATCCTAAATATTCTTTTTAGAAGTTTCTTAATATTTTATATATATACCTAAAAAATATATATAAAATCTCCTAAAAGTCTATTAGGATAAAGTCTATTAAAGTATATATATTTTATTAGTCTAAAAGTTATTTAAGGTAAAAAGTTTATTTATATTTTTATAAAACTCTTTAAAGGAGTTTATATATAATATATTATAATAATTAATCTAAGGATTAATTAAAGGGTATTATAAATAAATCCTTATTCGGGATTTTTATAATCGAGATTTTAGCCGGAGTTTTAAAGATTCTAGAATAAAGGTTCGGAGTTTAGTTCTAGGAGTCTTTAGAGTATTTTCGGGAGAATATAAATAGAGTTTCTAGAGTATTTACTAGGATTATATAATCGGAGTCTTTAGAGTATCTTTTTAGAGTATTTAGTAGGGTTTTACTAGGAGTTATATTAATATTTAGTCTTTATTCTATAGTACTAAAGGTAATTAATAGCGTAAATTTAAGTAATATATACTTATAATTAAAAAGGGGGTAATTAGTAGTCGTTCTTATTAATAGTATTATAACCGATTATTAAAAAGGGGGGGAGATAAAATACTAATAAACTATTATATAAAGCCGAAGAGTATTATATTATTTTATTCCTAGGCTTAATACTCTTAAGCTATTTATATTATAAATTTATATATATTATCTTTTTAGTATTATAATAATTATTTATAGTATTAAACGAAGGTATTAAGGCTTTAAATAAGCTATCCCTATTATTATTATTATTATTATATATATATTTATATAATATTACTAGAGTTATACTATAGTATAATTAGTATAAGAGAAAATAAAGCTATTAAGGAAGCGGGAATAAGCGCGTTTAAGGTAGCCGGCTATTCTAGTATATTTATAGTAAAAAGGCTTTAGGCGGGGTAAGGAGTAAAATAAATAACTATTAGTATAGGCTAAACTATTTTTATATACTATATAAATACGGCTATTAAGTATACTTAATAGCCTAGTATATTTCCTTCTTAATAATAAACTACCTTAGTAATAACTTAACTTATACTTATTATAATAATAAGATTATAAATAGCCCGCTTAAGCTTAGTATTTATAATAAAAAGGTACTTTTCCTAGAAATACCTCCTTTATTATATTTAATAAGCCTAGTAGGATTACCTATAACCCTTTTAATAATTTATACGCCTTAAGTTATATAAGTTATTTATATATAGTATATATATATATATAACCTTTTTAAGTATTATATTATTTTTATTATCCGAGTCCTCTTTAATAAGATACTCGTTTATATCTTAAGTTTAATAAATTAGGGTAATAGGGGTTATAAATATAATTAATAAAAAAATAATATAAATAATATAAGAGTAAAATATATAGGGAAAAAAATTTTTATATAAGGTTTTTATATTTAAACGACTCGTATATATAATTAGCTAATTTATTATTATTTATAAGGTACTTATATATTATTTTCCTAGTTTAGTATATAAGGGGGGTATAAAAAGGGGTATAAAGGGGGGTGTATTATAATTGAGTATTACTATTTTCCGCACCCCATTCATCTATTTTCCGTATCCCCTTCTAAATCGAGGGTACTAGCCACCCGACCGGGCAAACGACCCCGCACCAGCCTACGCCACCTAACTTTAGTATAAAGGCATAGCGGATCAGAAAGCCACTCGTAGTACCGCGGTACCTCTCTATCTCTTCAATTCTCCTCAATTAAAGCCGTAGCGCCCGGCAGGATCACTCTGTACGGGTAGCGCCGGCCGTGATCCCTCTATACAAGGCAGCGCCGGCCGTAATCCCTCTATACAAGGCAGCGCCGGCCGTGATCCCTCTATGCAAGGCAGCGCCGGCCGTAATCCCTCTATGTAAGGCAGCGCCGGCCGTGATCCCTCTATACAAGGCAGCGCCGGCCGTAATCCCTCTATACAAGGTAGCGCTGGCCGTGATTCCTCTATACAAGGCAGCGCCGGCCGTAGGGTTGAAATTAGGTACTTCTAGGACTACGAGTAACTTCTAAGGTCTCCATAACTTTGTACCGTGGATAGGTGGCGTAGGCTGGCGCGGGGTCGTCCGACCTAGTAGGGATATTAGTATCCTGATTTGGAAGGGGATGCGGAAAATAGATAAATAGGGTGCGGAAAATAGTAATACTCTTATAATTTAGGCTTTACCCGGACTAGCGATATAAGGCTCTAGGGCCTATATAGGATAACTTATTACCGCCTATAAGGCGTATACGGATAGTCTTCTCCTTCCTACCTTCTATATACTAATTAATCTTATTTCGGATACTTTATATAATCGTACTAGGGCCCGTCCCTTAATATACGCCTAGGATAAGCCTGGCTTTTTAGACGATAATCCGTCTAAAATCCTAGGCCGGTTTTAACGGCTTTTTAACAAGATTCTTAAGTAAATTCTTAGTATTCTTCCCTTTTATAGGGATTAAAGCGAGACCCGCCGTATCTATAAAAAGGATATATCGTCGTATCGTAATAACGAGGGAGGAGTCGCGATCCTCTTCGCTACGTGTAATTTGTGTACTAATCAGGGACCGAATACTTTTCTAGCCGAGCTTACGTACGCGCCAAGGACGGATTTTAGACGGCGCCTGGGATTTCAGACGTTAAAGATCAGGGCCTTAGTTAGCCTGGCCCTGCGTAGACCATAGGCCAACGGGTAAGCTGCTTTTTCTCTAGTTGTGTCCCCTATCAGACGTTAAAGATCAGGGCCTAAACTTGCTCTCTGTTTTTTGTTTTCTTTTTCTATTACAGAGTTTGTTTTTCTCTTCTTGTGGTTCTCAGAAGGTCTACGCGTGGCTGTCGTTCTTGTTAGAAAAATGAACTGTCTTGTCACGCCTGGTGATTTCATCTTACCGCGTAAAGATAGGCCTTGAAGGCCGTGGTTAACCTCGTCTCGATCCCACGTATCTACGCGAGCACCCGCCAGCCCTTGCGGATCACCGTTGCTAGCCGCTGTCTCAAACCATCGTCGACGGCTCAGCTGTTCCTTTGTTGGGTTGTTGGCTTGGTAGGCTTCCTTGAGTTCTTTCCACCCGTAGTTGCCGCCGCAGTCCTCGGCAACAGGATGACCAGAGCCACCGAGACAGATAAACTTCAATGTAGGATCAGCACGTCCGAGGATGGTAAGGTGATGCTCCCAAGTATCGCCCAAGTCATAGGTGTAGACGATCTTAGAGTCTGCTCCATGTTAGTAAAGGTACCTAGTAGGTACGTAAGGGGTTGAAGACAAGTTGGTAGGGAAGTAAGGTGGTAGGTTACCTCGATGGTATTCATTGTCGAACACCTGCCAAAGTTTGTATTCATCGGCCATCAGCTCAGAATTATCGCTAGGGCTAGAGTCCTTGTGCTTTGGGCGAAACATATTCTCCATCGGATCAATAATGAAAGTATCCGGCACGCGACGATTCGGCTTCGAGATGGAAAATTCAAATAAGTGACTGGACGACCAGCCGAACGCTATCTGCAGGGCCTTATGAAGCGTGTTGAAGAGAGCATCGGCAGGGCAACTCAGAGTTCGCGTTACAGCCGGTCTGGTGATGCATCGCGGAGCTAAATGGCATTTAATGATGTAGTTTTGCCGCACGCATTCGCGCTCATGAGACGAACGGGCTATTGACTGGCACTCGGAGGAGCAATATGCTGTTCGCCGGCACCGCTCGCATTGCTGGAGGCAGGCAGCCGGAACTGACGACTTGCTGCAGCCAGAGTTTCCGCATTTGTCAGTCGTAGAGGCCATAGTTGACTACTATAACAAAGAGAATGGGTATGGCTTGTTAAAGAGAGAGAAGAAATTCAGGCAGTGGGTTTTCCGTGCGGCGGGTACGCGGTGAAAATTACCTTACCGGGAGGCCGTGGGGGTCTGCGAGGCTTGTATATAAAGTTATCCTTATACGAGGGAGGATAAGGTTGTAAACAAATTAAAGTATAGTTTATACTATAGTATTATTTTAATAATAAGCCTATAGATATATTAAGCCTTATAAATAAAGCTAGCGTTACTCGTATAAGTATACTTATAATCTATAGTAACCTTATTATATAGATAAGCCTTATAGGGTAGAGAAAATACTAAGCGCTAATTAGTTATACGGGTAGCGGAGTACTTTTATAATTAGTCGGATTTTTTTTTTAGACCTACTTAATTACTATTTTCGGCTATATATAAATCCCTTATACCCCCTTTTATACGCTACTTATTCCCTCCTCCCTACTCCTTTATATCCTCCTTAATCTACTATTTATATCCTATCGGAGTAGTATACTTAGGGCTAGATTAAGATATTATAAGAGTAATAATTCTCCTCCGTACTCTGTATACGGAGAGCGTGCCCTAATAAGCGGTTATAAGCCCTATAACTAAGGGCGATTATATTATATAATCCTTCCCTTCCCGATACCTCTATACGCTTATACGTATATTCTCCTACGGCCTCCGTATATTCTAACGAATATATATTATAGTACCGCGCCTTAAAGATTACTACCTATAGTAATCCTACGTATATACTTATCCTATTAATCTATTCCTAATATATAAGGAAAACGAATAAGAAAGAAAAGTAAGGAAAAGGAAAGAATACAAGGGAAAAGACCGATTATTTTACTCGCTAATTACGGCGGGATTAGCGTATAGTAGGGGCCTACTACGCCTTAAAGGCGTTAATCGCTCTTTATAAAACGGCGGTAGTATTAACCTACTAATCGTTATCGGCTCCCTAACCTTTCTAGTAGACTAAATACTACTAGTAAGGCTTACCCCGTCCGAAGTATTAGTCTTTAACGCGTATAATATAATTAATCTTATAGTATACGTTTCTCTCGCTAATAGCCTCTAGTAAATCCTATATAGCCTTTATAGCCCTAGGCTCTTTATCCTTAAAGTAGCCCTTATAAGCGGGTCGAAGGTATTTAATAGATATTATAGGATAAATACGGGCGTATATAGGTAGATCGAGCTTTATAGCTAAGGGGTTAACTATCCGTTTAATAATATACGGGCCCTTATACTACTATAACTATTTCTTAAAGGGTTATCTAGGCGTATAATATCCTTTATAAAGCCTAAGATAAACCTTCTACCTAGGCTTTAGAAGAATTAGCTAGTATTTTACGTTATACTACCGTTTAGCCCTTATCGTAGCTAGGTTTATTACGAAGTCCGCTTAGTAATAAATAGCCTCCTATAGGTATAGGATATCGTCTACCGAGGTATTATTAGCGGACTCTATAGGCGCGTATAGCGGATACCCGAATAAATAAGCATAGGCTATTATCTTAGTCCTTAAATTATACGCGGAATTTAGGTTCTATTATAAGGCAGGTACTAGTAACTTCTAATCGATTATCGGCTCTTTAATATATAATAAGCAGAGGGTAGTCTTAATAGTCTAGTTATAGTACTTAGATAAGCTATTAGCTTATAGATAATACGCTATAGTTATAATAATCTTAGTTCCGAATACCTCCTAGAGCTTACGCTATACGTCCGAATTAAACTTATAATCGTAATCGTTAATAATAACTAATAGTATACCCTAGTCGTAAAGAAGAAGCTGCCTACCTAGCGTTTATCCTTAATCTATAGTACTATATATTAAATAGCCGGGAATTAATAGTATTCTTTTACTAAAGAAGTATATAACTATTAAAAGAAAGTTAAATATATTAAAGCCTTTTATAGCCTAGGGAGAATCTATAGAGTCTATCGGAAGAAGGTTAATAATAAAGTCTATAGTAATACTCTTTATAGGAACTCTAGGGGCCCTAATTAGCGTATAGATTCTAGTAATAGGCTATTAGTTTATCTACCTAAGGTAGTAGGCTTTATAGGCAGTAATATACTTTTTTATACGCTTTATTATATCCTAGATCGTATATACCTTAAGATTTCGGAGTATATAGACTTCCCTAAAGTAATTCCGCTAGTCGTACGCTATTATAATAATCTTATTAGCCTTATAATATAGTATATATAAACGTTCGTATCCTATCGAAGTCCGATAATATAGTAGGCTATCCTATAAAAAAAAGGGAATACCCTACCTCTTAGCCTTCGCGATTTAGGGGGTATAAGAAGAAATTACTATATCCTTATAGCTTTATAGTATTTTAATAACCTTCGAGAAGTACGTATCCGCCTAATAGCCGGCGATAAACGCCTCCTTAAAGGCGGGGTTTATAACTACTTTAAAAATAAGGAAAGTATAATTAAGTATTTAATAGTCGGGATCTTAGTATTCGAGAAGAGTATTAGTCTCGGGTATAATTAGTCGACTTAAAGCGTTAAGGATAAAGTTCTTTTCCCCGGGTAAATAGTAAATTTATAAATTATACTATAAGAAATAAATACTAGTAATAATAAGATAGTAGTTAGTATAATCGGTACTAGTAGTACTAAGGGTATACTTCTTATAAATTTACTTTATAGTAGAATAATCTATTAGGATAATTAAAAGGAGCGTATTCGACTATACTATAACCCGTATTTTTTTAATTACCTAAATAAAGTAATTAACCTCGAGCTTAAAGGGTTTATAGGATTATTCGGTAGAGGTTAATATACGGGAAAGAAAGTAAATAGGCTCTATAAATTTAACCGGAATAGGATTACCTAGTTATTATTTATTATTATAAAGATAGTAAAATATAGCTATAAAGCCTTATTATAAAAAGCTATCGAGTTAATAGAATAAACGACGATCTAGGTTTATATAGCGAAGTATACGGTAGGAGGTAATATCCGCTTAAATAGCGTAGAAGGCGTTAAGTTCTTACGGAGTCGGCTTAAATAAAGTAGAATACGCGAAGGCCTTTCTCTTCTATAGTTCTCCTATTATTACTCTATTAATAATACGTTTATAGTATAAAAAAGCGACTTTCTAGGCTTATAAGGGCGCGATAACCTAGCTATAGTATAGAATTATAGATCTTAAAAAGCTAATTATACTAATATAGGTTTTAAGATCTTATAGAGTTATAGGGAACTAAAGCAAGGTAAACGCTATAATTCTCTCGGCTAAAAAGCTTATACTAAGTCTATTAATATAATAACCGAGTAATTATACGGAAGGGTAGTTAATCTATAATTTCTTCGGGTTTATTATAATATTAAGACTATCGAAAAGGCTAAAGGCGGTAGCTAAGTACTTTTAATAATTTTCTATAGTCTACGAGAATATTATAATATTATTAATAAAAATATAATAAAATAAGCGGTAATAGTATAACTTATAGTTTATATATCTTTAAGTAAACGCTAGGCTATTATAGAAGCTTATAAACGCTATAGTAAACTTTTTAAGGCTATAATAACTTATAATCGTAAAGTATTCTTAATATTCTTTATAAACCCTAAACTAATAAAAGAATTATAAGGCGTTAATAATAATAATAAAACGACTACCTCGGATAGCGTATATAATATCCTCTTATAATAATAGCGGATAAGAGTTAGGAATTATAACCTTATTAATACTATATAAGTCTATAATAATATAGCCTTTTAACTACCTATCGATTATTCTCTAGATAATAAAAACTAGGAAAGTAAAGGGGGTTAGCCCTTTAACCTACTCTAGTTAGCCTTAATAGTATAAATAATTATATATTTTATTAATTAGGTTATAATCTTTAATACCCTATAGGTAGGGTTATTATATAACCTTTTATTTATATTAATCCGGAGCGAATAATACTAAGAGTTCCTCTTTAGGTTCGAGGTAAGTATTACTAGTATTCTCCTAAAAATAGTAATAGCGCTCGATAATATATAGAAAACCCTATATAATTAAGGGGTTTTTATTATATATATAACTCCTAAGACTATTAAGAACCTCTAGTAAGTTTATAGGCTTTTATACGAATAGGAGGGTATATACGAGTTTTTTAGTTAGGACTTCCTCGACTAGTATAAATTCTATAGGGGCGATTATAGGCTCCTAACCTTATATATAGGCGAAGACGGCGTTAAAGAGCGGTATTAGCAAGGGGTTAAAGTATAGTATTAGAGGAGTCTTAGCGATAAAGGATTCGGTAGACCTACTATTAGTAATACTTTCGTTCTAAGCGCTAAGAAGTATTAGGTCGACGTTAACTCTTAATATAATACTATTCTCTATTAAAAGTATAGGGCCCGATTATATATTATAGAGAAAGGTAAATCCTACTAGAATAGACTCGATAATAAGGAAGCCCGAGTCCTTTTATTCCTCTAGGTATTCTAACTTAACTTTCCGATCGAGAATAAGTAGTTTATCCGACTAATTATAAGCGGTAATTACCTATAGAGTCTTCGAATCGATAATAGCGTATAAAATACTAAGTAAAATACTATAGAAAGAGAAAAACCTTCTAGATAGAACTTCTTTCTATTTAATAGGGATTATAATTATACTACTTACTAGGATTATTACCTTCCCTTAGTATTATACTTTCCTTATAATATCGATTTAAGGCTTATTTATAAAGAATAGGATCTTAAAGTTAGTTAAGGTACTAAAACGAATTATTATAATCCTATAGTCGATATTCCCTTAATAAGGCTAGAGGAAGGTATTACCTAGTAAAACTCTAGTATTAAGGTTATTAATAACCTATCCTAAGGCGGTAAACCTAGAAAATCCTATAGGCGATTTATCCGATTAAAACCCGTATAATAGGAAGGAGAAGGTAGCCTAAGTCGTATAAATAAAAGGCTTTCCTAAGATTCCTTTAATTAGTATAGGCTTCTTTTCCTTAACCTTATACTTAAAGTTTTAAATAAATTTACGGTTAATAAGCGGATTCTTATAGTTTATATTAGGATAAACTTTAAAGCTAGGTTTATTAGGTATAGTCTATACTTTAATATAGAGGTATAAGTAGGAATTAATTCTTTATATATTAGTCCTAGCCTCTACTAACTTAGGGATATAAATTACCTTAGAGTCGGCGGTTTCTAGAGCTTTTACCTTACCCTGCTTTCGATAAATAAGCTAGCCTACCTTAGTTAAGTTCTATAAATACTTATATAAGCCGTTTTCCGAAGGAAACTCGCGGTAATAGTAGGAGTACTCGTAGGCCTTAGGGCTATACTTAGTCTCCTAATAGATTCTCTTTAGGCTAATATAATCCTTTATAATAATATACTTATCTAGGGTAGTAATAATAAAAAATCGTCGACTATATTTATTATATTAGTAGGCTCCTTAAGGGTTACCTTCTTAAGCCTTAATAAGGAAAGCGTATCCTATATCTTTTTTAGGGGTATCCTCCTTGGATAAAGCGGATAAAGCGGATAATTCGTCCTTACTATCGCTAGCGCTAGATTCGTCGACTTAGTACTTATTCTCGAAGTATACTTTCTTCTCTTTCTTCTCTTCGACGTAATTAATACGGTTATAATAATAGGAATTATTATTATAATACTAGGAATTATTATAGTTATATACGTTTTAATTCCTATAGTTATAATACCCTCCTTAATCGCTATTATAATAATATCCTTAGTTATTATCGCGGTAATATCCTCGGTTATAATTATATTTTTTTTCGCGCTTTTCCCCCCCTAAAAAGGGTTATTAATCCCTACGATTATTATTAGATTTATAGTTATCCTATAAGGATTTAATAGTAAGTATTTTATTAAACTTAAAATACTACTTAAGGTACTTATTAATATATTCTTTATAGGATTCGATATTTTAAATCTAGTAGATTAGGACTATACGACTCTTTAAAGGCTCGAGTTCCTTCGTAATCTCGATAGTAATAAGAGGGAAAATAATCTTAAGAATTGCTTTATTAGTTATAATATAAAGCTACTAGGCGAGAAAAACCTTATACTATAATTAATAAGTTAAAAATATAGTCTTATTAGCCTATATATCGATAGTATATTTAGCGCCGTAAAGTTTTTACTAAACCTATATAATTAGGCAGCGGAATCGCTTTTAAAAACGCTTTATAAAGTAATTAAGGGTACTAGAAGTAAGCTTTTAGCGCTATTCGAAGTTTAACTCGGCTATATACTATATAAGTATAGCGCCTACGAGAAATAAAAGGTAAAATAGGTAAAGAGTATAAGCGTTATTAGATTTATAAACGCGAAGGCGTTTATAGAAGAGATTAATATTAGTAAAGGTAACCTTCTTATCCTTACTAGTAATAATACCTATTCTATTAGGGTCTAGGTAATCCGGATAAAAGGTACTAATATTATCTCTTTTTAGCCTCTTATTAATAGCTTTTTTAAAAGCCTTATCGATAGTTAGATCTACCGAAAAATCTCGTCGATAGCGCTTATACTCTATAAAATCTAACTTAGATTCGGAATCGGAGCTATTAAAAGGTATAAACTACTAATAATATTTACCCTATAGTATTCGTCGGGAGACGGTAGCTTCTATAGTAAAACGAGCGGATCCTTTATCGATAATAATATACTTCTTAATAAAGGGTTATACCGAAGGGCGCTAGGATAGGGTCTAAGAAGGTTCGTAATCTATAGGAAGGATTTCCTTAGAATCGCTCTAATCGTATAGAACTATAATTATACTTAAGATATTATCTAGCTTATAGACTTCTATATACGAATACTTAATTATTCGAGATCGAATTATAGGTATTATATTTAAATAATCCTTCCTCGTAGTTTTAATATAGAGTATATTAGTATAGGAGCTAGGATATATAACCTTAAGCTAGTAAATATTATAATAGTAGGAGTTTATCTAGATTTAATCGTATATTATAAAAATATTTAGGACTTCTACTATAGGTTAATTATTAAGTATTTTATAGAATTATAAGTACTAGTAAATAGTAAGGCGAAATTTAGGATTATTCTAGAAGTATTTATATATATACTCGAATTCTACGGCGTTAATATCGTTAAAGGTAAATCCGGACTTTCGACGAGAACCTAATACTTTTCCTATAGGCTCTAGTAATATAATTCTAACCGGGGCTCCTTCGTCTTTAGGGTTATCTTCTACCCTTTTTATAGTATACGAGCTAGGTTCCCCTACGCGAGTACTAGGCTTACTTATACGGGAGCTAGTATAGGAAGTAGGTTCCCCTTTATCCTATATAGGTCCTTTCCCCTTTCTTATAGGGGTAGAGGTATCCTTAGTTATAATATATTTTATTTTAATAAGGCTTATTATTTTACTAAGTCTCCTTAATTAGTCTATTATACTTATAGAACCTAAGATATTATCTAGGTTCTCCGTAAATTAAATAAGCGGGGAATATAATAAGTAGTCTATAGAGTCGTAAAAGTTCTACGGGTCTTAAGAGGATACGATACTACTACTAAAAGGGGTCGTATAATTTATCGTATATAGCTTTATAAGGACTAGCTTATAGGCCTATCCGATTATAAGGACTAGTATAAGACCTATTTAATTATAAGGACTAGTAAGAAGCCTATTTAATTATCCGATTAAAATAATTATAAAGTTATTACTATAAGCGAAGTAGAATTACTATTATTTAGTATACTTAGGGCTAGATTAAGATATTATAAGAGTAATAATTCTCCTCCGTACTTTATATACGGAGAGCGTACCCTAATAGGCGGCTATAAGCCTTATAACTAAGGGCGACTATATTATATAATCCTTCCCTTCCCGATGCCTCTATACGCTTATGCGTATATTCTCCTATAGCCTCCGTATATTCTAACGAATATATATTATAAAGGTATATAACTATCGTATTATTATTATAAGGGAGCGGCGTATATACCCGTTAAGGTTCTATTATACTATTTATATAGGCTTAGGATTATAAGGATTATATAGCCTATTAGTATAAATCTAGGAAATAGCGGGAAGACGTAAACTAACTAGTAGAGGGGAGTCGATTATAATAAAAATAAACGAATTATTTATATAAAGCTTTATATTAAAAGTAGTAGTATACTAGGGGAATAATAAACTTACTTTATTATAGCTATTCGACTTACTATTCGACCTAGATAACGTTAGTATCGCTAATACGGATAACGTAGACCTTACTCGGCTTAATCGTATTAAGTCCGATAATAGCTAGATTATTAGAATAATATATTACCTTATATAGACCGAGAACCTCGTCTTTTTTATCTAGTACGTTAATAGGGATAAGGAGGATAAAGATATAGCGATCGTCGAGCTCGTAGATAAAGATCTAGTTAACCTATCCGAGAAGGCTACCCGAGTATCGTACGTAGTCGCCCTAAGAGAAAATATAGTATTGTAATTCCCTAAATAAAGGTTAGTATTATATTATTATTTATTATAGAGGATTTAGGTTAAAGGTAATATAGAAGGGATAAATAGTACCTATTTATAAAACTAAACTTATTAGATTATTATATCCGCTTATTACTAAAGCGATAAATCTCGGGAAGGCTATAGTATTAAATATATACCTATTATAGGTTTTTATAGAACCGCTAGGATATATTATCGTACTTTATCGGTAGTACTTTACCTTTATTTACCCGGTAAACTATAGAGCGGATAATCCTAATAGGGATTTATCTAATAATTATTACTCGTCGATAGCCCCTATTAATACTAGTATAAACGTTTATTTTAAAGTTACTATTATCGTTATTATTTTATACTATATCTCGTCGGTTAATACGGGGTAGGATTACGTTTAGTAATAATAAATACCTCTTATATAAAAGGCTTATCTACCGCGTTAACTCCCTATCCTTATAGTAGAAGGCGTTTCTTAATAATAACCGGATTATTATCTATATATTAACTTTAGTAAGTAATAGCTTCTCGATATTCGAGTAATTCGTCTTATATACTTTCTTCTTAAACTATCTATAATAATAATATTAATTAGTAAATTTATTATAGATAATAGAATAGAACTTCCTTATACTAATTCTCGCTAAATAATATATTAATATTTACGGGTAAAGCGTATTCCTCCGCGATTATAGGATAGTATATACTAAGGTAGATATTTAGCCTTATTATATTATATTCGTATTAGTTAGCGCGCTTAGGTTATAGAGTCTTATTATTATCGTATTCGATTATTAGGATAGGTTAAGTACTAGGTAGCTATAGGGGCCCTATTAGCTCGACCGTTTAGCGAGTAGCCGATTATTAATAAGATAGAATAACCGAGTTAAATCGACTATATACGTAAGGGTTATTTATAATCGAACGAGATATATATATATATAGAGTTATTAGTACCTTACCCTAGCCTCGAGGATAATCTAGGATATCGTCTTATAGTTATTAAGCAAGACCTTAAGTCCTATTAAAATACTATTCGACTTAGTAAGCTTAGCGAATAATACGATAACGAAGTCTACTATATCCTATAGATTATTCGTCGAAAGGTATATAAGGCCCTCTTTTATTATAAGATAATAGATATAGTTAGGCCGGAGCTAATTATAAAGAAGTCTAGGGATAATAATCGACTACCTAGTATAAGTAGTTAATAAGTAGTTTCTTAGGTAATAGATCGGGGATATTAGATATTCTTAACCGGGTAAAAAAGACTAGGTCTAAAGCTCCCTACCGTAGGCCTTATTAGCGATTTTAGTTAAAATACTATTAAGAAGTAAGTTATATATAAGCTTAGAAAGACTATTATATTCTAAGTAGGCGGGATCTAGCGGTCGTAATAGTATAAGATCGAGTACTAGGCTAATCTCTATAAGTATTAGTCGATTCTTTTTAAGGCCTTACTAAGTAGTATATACCTTCTACGATATACTAGTATTAAGCGTCTCTATATAGTATTTTATCTCTACTAACTAATAATAATACTAGCCGTATATCGAGATATTAAAGTCTAGAATTATACTAGGCTAGCCTAACTTAATTACTTATTACCTAATTATATAGAACCGATAAAACTTTAGGGCTTTTAGACCTCGTAGACTAGAATTCTTATTTTACTAAGGTATATCTTTAATATAGTATAAGGTCGGGATATAGATAATAACGTCCTCTTTATTGATATATACCTTTATACCCTAGTCGAGAGTACCTAAGGACTATAAAGCGCGGATCGTATTATCGAAATTCGACCTATACGGGCTTAGTACGATAGGGAAGATATTAGCCTATTAATAATAATCCTAGCTATTTAGGGTAATAATAATAGTATAAATATTAATTAAAGAATAGTAAGAATTATAGTAAAGACCGAATTTATCGATAAAGATTATAATCGGGTAAGAAACGATTAGCTAATAATCCTAAGCTTCGAATATTATACGTTTATATACCTCGATCTCGAGCTTAGTATAAATAGGATAAGTATAGTAAAGAGGGATTAACTAGTCTATCCCGTTAACGCCGCGTTTAATAATAAATAGTATATCTAGTAGAGGGGGTTATCCCTATTCTATACCCTTAGGGAAGTCCTTCTTAGCCCTAGCCTTCCCTTTACCTTAACCGATAACTAGGCTTAGGTTATCGTATATCTCTCCCTAGTAGTAATCGTAAGCGATTTTACGGTAATTAATACGGCCTATAAGGTAACTCTAAGGAATAAAAACTATAACGAGGTTAAGGATAAACTCCTTTTCGTCCTACGAGATACTAAGGTCCTATTAAACGGGATACGATAGGATAAGACTAGGATAATAATAATACGCTTAACTAAATACCTCCTATATTTATAAAATAATACTACCCTTTATAGTATAAGGTATAGAACGAAAGTTTCTCCTTACGCTATAAATACGGCTAAGATAGGTTAAGTCTAGATTATCGGTAAACGTATTTTAATAAATATAAGACTCGTTAGTATAATAGTAAAGTACGAAGTCGGATAGGAAAATAATCGCTTTAAATACCTCGTATTTATCTTCGTCTAGATCGGTAATAATAATATAGGCGAATTCTCTAAACGTTATTCGGATAGATAATACCTAGTAATACGAGTAGAAAAATTTAATAGGTTTATCGATAAAATAGGCTAAGCTATAGTATATATTACGAGTTATATTTAATACGAGGAATTTAACGAAAAGGCTAAGTAAATCGATAAAATAAAGGTTTATTATAATTTCCTTATTAGTTCGCTCTCGTTCTTTAATCTTACAAAATATACGTTCGGTTACTAGTTTTTTAATACGTAATAGTACCTTAGCCTAGCGTATATTAAATATTAGGAAATACGAGATAATCCTAGTCTTTAGGGTAAATAGTTAATTTAATAGGTTCTAAACTTATTATAGAACCTTATTAAATAAGCCCTTATATAATAGGGCTATAACCTTATAGAGCGCTGTATATTATATACGATTTAGGCTAAAGTTATAAGTAAGGAGACTAAAGGTAAGTTCGAAATCTAATAACTCGAGAAACTTATTCTAGCGATATAGAATAAGGATCGATAGATTATTTAGCTATCCCGCTATAGCTAAACTTTATTTATCTAGGTTTAGCTCCGGCTCCCCGGATACGAGTATTTTATACTAAGATACTTTATATTAAGTAGTATTACTTAGTAGCTTTAGGTAATAATCGATAGAGCAGCCTACTATATTATCTTCTTTATTCTCCGACTCTACCTATTTATTAAACGCTAAGACCTCTAGGGCTAGAGTTATATTATCGAGAATAGTATTATAGTCGATAGCTCCCTATAGCTCTATATCGTCGAAACTAGTAGGAAGAGTATTAAAGTACTCGGTATTAGAGATTCCCCTATTATCTAGATTACTTAAGTCGATAATACCTATAATAATTAGTTAAAAATAAAACCGTAAATTTAGCTAAAGAATATACTATTAGTCGTATTAACTAAGTCGTTAAACGCGTTAATTTTATCTCTAAATTTACCCGAGAGGTTTATCGGGGACCTAAGTTCTTCGAAATTCTAGTTAAGTCTATTTTTATTATTATCCTAATATTTATCCTAGATTTTATATTTATCCTAGAGTTTAGTTCGTTCCTCGTATTAATTTAGACTAGTATTATAACTCGTCTTAGGTTACGGCTCGACGTATTATAATACGTTCGGGTTAAAGCTACCGTACTAGCGATAAGGTATAAAAGGCTTATCGACTATCTTTCCTCGACGCTACCCTATTATAAGCGTAAAAGCGAAGAAATTATATCCTAATTATAAAATAAAAAATCTAATATTATTTTTTTTTTAATTATAAGAGTTAAGGTAGGAAGAATAAGGGCTTAGGGGGCTTATGCCTGCCTATTAGGGGGGGAAGCTACGCTAGGAGTTAGGAGTTAAGCCTATAGGGTAGCCGTTTAACTCTACCTCTTTACCTTAATAACTTTACCTTACTAATCGCCGTTTATAAGACTATTACCTTAGGAATAGGGCTATTTTCGTAAAAATAAAGTAAAAATTAATTTATATAGAGATTCTATAATAGAGAATTTTTTCTTAATTTTTTCGAAATATTATTTTTAGCTATTTTATATACGTCGAAAAAAAAAACACTTACCTATAACTAATTCCCCCCCCCCTCCCTCCTATACTATACTCTTCCTTACCTATTTTTCTCGCCTTATTCGGGTACGTATAATTATAATCGATTTTATTATTTCTTTTACCTATTATTATCTCTTAATTCTTCTTTTCTTCTTAAGGCTCTTAAGGCCTTTAACCTTAATTATTATATCTAGCTATAGTAGTTCCGTAGCGGGCTATAGCTAAGGTACTCGTAGCGGCTATAATAGTAGTACTCGTGGCTATAGAGGCGGTCGTAGTAGACGTAGCTATAGTAGAGTATAGGAAACTAGTAGTCTAGTAACTCGAAGTAATTAGCCTAATACTTAGTTAGGCAGCCTATCGTAGCTAGGCCTATAAATAGTCCCTTAGACTTAGGTCGACCCTTTATTATAACTAGGCCCCTAGATAGTCCCTTAGACTTAGGTTAATCTATCGTAATTAGGCCTATAGGTAATCCCTTAGACCTAGGCTAGTTTATTATAATTAGGCCTACGGGTAGTCCCTTAGACCTAGGCTAGTTTATTATAACCGGGCCCCTAGATAATCCCTTAGACCTAAGCTAGTCCCTCGTAGCCGGGTACGTAATAGTATTATTTCTAAGGCTAGTAGTAAGCTTCCTAATCTTAGGGAAGTAGATAAGGTTATAATAGTAACGTATAGCCCCCGGGCCTAGGGAGATAAATAGATCTCCCTAGTCGCGCTAGCCAGAGTCTAGTCCTAGGGCCTTATCGACCCTAGGTAAGCCTTTATCTACTAGCTATTTAATATCTTTATTATAGGAAATTTACTAATAAGGATATATAGTTAATCGGCTTATTATTATAAACCCTAATACGTAGTTTATTAGCGTATAGCTTCCCTTACCCCCTTATAGATCCGCTTCTTTTTTAGTCTATTACTTATAGGGCCTTCTCGCTATACCTAAATAGCCTATCTAGTACTCGTAAAGCCTTTTTACTATAGCCCGATAGCCGACTACCTACTACTCGGGGTACCTTCTTACCTTATCCCGATAGCCTACCTTTAGCTAAACCTTATAGTACCTTTTTACCTTAGTTATAGTCTTAACTATTTAATACTCCGAGTAAATAACCTTATTATATATTTATATCGCCTACCCTATTAGTCTTAAGATCTACTAATCGTTTATCGCCGATTAAATAGGGTAATTAGCTAAAGACAGGTTACGTTTAACCTCGTTAATTCTTCGCTAATAAAGGGTAGTTATTAACTACTATATAGGAGGCTTTTAACGTATACCCCTATATTAAACGATTATTCTAATATAGGACGTCTATTAATACCCCTATAAATTACTCTAGACTTTACTAAGATATCCGACTAGGACTTTACTAGGATTTCCGACTAGGACTTTATAATAAATAAATAAAGATTTTACTAGGATTTCCGACCTAGACTTCTTTAGGAAAAGTCCTATTTACCTTAGAGGAAATTACCGCGTTTACTAGGAGAAAATCTCCGTAAAATCTCTACTAACTATATCTTATACCCGTACTAGGATATCTTACGATTTTATAGTAAAATTACGTTTTTAGTTTTTACTAAGAAATCTTAATAAATATATAAGAATAATAATAACTAAAACTAATACTTAATAGCTAATTACCCCCTAAATAGCTAAATAGTCTCTTTTATTTTATAATTATTATTCTTAAAAGATTCTTATTATACTTATATTTACTATAGTAGTTATTCTATACCTTATAATTAGTAGCTAGCCCGCCTTTCCTAAGCCTATTAGTCGTTTATACGTATAAGCGTATATTAACTAATAGTAATTCTATATTACGTTTACTAATTTACTAATCTCTAGCTATTAGGATAATAAGTCGGACCTAAATATACTAACTAATAACTTTATAAGTATAGATATCTTCCTTAGAAGGAAATTATATTATACTTATACTTATACCCCTAAAGTCTAACCTTTATTTTCGGATTAACTCCTTAAGATTCTTAAGCAAGAGTATATAGCTCGAGTAGAGGAGACTCTTATATTTAACTCTTACTATAAAATAGGAAAGCCTTATCCCTTTAAGGCATTATTCCCCGTTTCTAAATATAAAAAGACTAGACTAATTAATTATTACTCTACTTATTAGGATAATCCTTTAAAGCCCGATTTATATAAGGTAATTAATACCTTCCTTATTAACCCTTAAGTAGTTAAAGACTAAGATTAGCTCTTCGATCGAGTTAATTAAATCCGATATATACCGAATAAAATCCCTTATTTCCTTAGAGTATTACTATTTCTACCTACGCATTTCTCTATTTCTACCCACGCCCTACCTACCTACCCCGCGCCCCCGTATAGGCGCCTACCTAATTTAGGTATATAAGCATACGGACCCCGGGAGTAGGTCTATACTTAGGCTATAGGTATACGAAAATACACGCCTAGAAACACGGGCTTAAAGGTATAGGATTAGAGGTATCGTAATTCGGGCTAATTCGTTTAAATCTATAATAAAAAGCGATTACGAGCGATAAATCGTAAGATTAAGTAGTCCGACTATTCTTCTAGCTATATAGCTAGTATAATCTCTTTAATTAAAGAAGATAACGATAACGCTACCGATAATAACGCTAATAACGCTATTATTACCCCCCCTTTACCCCCCCCCTTAGCCTACCCCTTAGCCTACCTTTTTATCCTCGAAATACTCTTCCTCCCCGTATATTTATATAAGATCGTAATCTCTTTATAAATAGGTCGCTCGCCTCGATATCGATCTCGTCTTACGTTCGTATATGCTATATACTCGAATTAAGTCGTCGTATACTACCTTAGCTAGACCTCCCGAGTAATAGGCGTAGTACTTATAAGGCTATTACTATTATTACCTATAAGGCTATTACTATTACTACCTATAATAAGGCTATCGTTATTACTACCTATAAGGCTATTACCTAGAGGGTAGGAGGGATAGGTAGCTTCTTATTCTATACGCTATAAGGCTAGCCGCGAAGGTTCTCGATAATTTAGGGATCTTTAATACGGAGAAAAGGCTCGTTAAAATCCTATTTTTAAGTAAATTAAATACGATTCCTTATACTAAAGGGGGGAAGGGGGTAAGGGGTTATTACTAGAGGCTTTTATAACTATTAGCGCGGATAAATATCCTCTTTAGAGAGGCCTTAGCTAGCCTAAAGGCGTTAAAGGATTATATAAGTATAAAGTAGGCTATATTACTATACGAAAGTATTTAAGTAAGGCTTTAAAGGCTACTACTACTATATTAGTAATAGTATTACCGCCTCGGCTAGCCTATACTAACGCGTAAGAAGGTTAATCGTAGGATAGGAGACCTTAAGGCTAATATCGCCGAGCTATACCTTACTAATATAGTACTACTATTACTTAAGCTATTATCGGGTAGCTTTTTACTTATATATTCTCTCTTTATTCTTAATTATTTAAATAAGGGCGTTAAAGAGATATAGAAGGTCGTTAGTACTAGTAAGAAAATACGACTTTATATCCTTATACGCCGTTTCGACCGGACTATTAACTCTTTAGCCGAAGTTATAATACCTTCGGATATAATAGGCTACCTACTACTCGCGGAAAGGTATATATACCTTAGAGATATAGGTAATAATACGGCGTTAAATCAGATAATAGGTATTAGTAAAAGCCTTTTACTTAGTAAGGAAGTCTTCTTCTATACGGGTATAAATAACCGTTTTTTATATAGCGAATATACCCTTACGAGTTATAGCCTTACCTACTAGTAGTAGTATAGCGATAGTATTCTTAGCCTTTTCTTAAGTAGTATTACGTTAAGTAGGGCTATTAGCGGTATCGTTAGTAGTATTATTAATAGTATCGTTAATAGCGTTATTATTAGCCTAATTAATAGTACCGGGTACTCTCTAGCGCGTTTAAATCCTTATTCGAATATTAGAGTTAATATAAAAAATATATAGTTATTATTATAACCGAGAAAAGGTATTATCGAGGGCGTTCTTTAGTACCTTCTTATTATCTATTATTATAACCTTCGGCTCCGGGGTATAAACCTATTCGCGAAGGTTATTAAGACGGCTATAAAGCTAATTAAAGCCTTCCTCCTTTTCCATATTAATAAGGCTAAAGGCAAAGTTCGTTATACTCTTTTAATCCGTATAATCTATAGCCTAAAAGAAGTATATCTTAAAGCGGTTAGTTTTATACGTATTATCGAGCCCGAGAATATCGGGGAATTTTTTCTATATAGCTTCGTACTATAAATAGGTCTAAAGTACTATTATAATCCTTTATTCGTTATCGTATTAAACGAAATACTTTAAATTACCCCTTTAAAAATAGCCGATAAATACTTAGGTAGTTAAAAGGCCCTTAAGAGCCTTAAAATAGATCTTTTATCGGTTATTATAGATATCTCGTTATCGGAAAAAGGACGTTAAAGGAGTAGATTATTATTAGACGATAGAGGTAAGTTCTCTCGCTAAAAGTATACGGTATTAAGAAAGGCTTTTCTCGAGTATTTTTTACTCCTCCGTCTAACGATAATAGATATTATAGGCGAATAGATCGAGAGAAGGCCTATAATTATAATTATCGTAAAATATATAATAGGATTATTTCTAGCGAGACGATATATAGGTTACTCTAATAATAATACGGTAAGGGTAGTCGACTTTTTAAATCGAGGCTTAACGAAGCCTAGTACTCCGAAAAGCCTAATAGGGGCTATAATCGTAAATAAAGATAACTCGAGTATATAGTTACTACCCGTCTATATCCTTCTTCTTATCGCTAGATCGTTTAATAATAATAGCGCTATTTTCTTAATAAAAGCTTTAGAGGAATATATAAAGATTATCGTAAGAGTCGAATTCCTATAAGGGCGATAGTAAGAGTATAAGGATAAATAGCGGATTAGCCTAATTAGCCTAATTAGCCTAATTAGCCTAATTAGCCTAATTAGGTATATTAAGTATATTAGGTATATTAAGTATATTAAGCGTATTAAGTAGGAGACTAATATTTATAATAATAACGATAGCCTTACGAAGTTATTATTTTATATAGCCTAATACCTCCCTAGGCCTACGAAAAACGATTTCTAGGTATACCTATAGCCTAAGTACGGACCTACTCCCGGGGTCCGTATGCCTATATACTAAAATTAGGTAGGCGGCTATACGGGGGCGCGGGGTAGGTAGGTAGAAATAGAGAAATGCGTGGGTGGAAATAGTAATACTCTTTCCTTAATATTCTTTTTAACGATTAACCTAGTAAAGTTTAGTATTTCCTCGAAAGGATAAGTAATACTAAAGGAAAAGGGAAGTAATTAGTAGTTCTAGCTAAAGCTAGCCTATTATAAAGACTAAAAACTCCTCCTTAACTAGTAGAATATAAACCTTCGATTAAATCCCCTATTAAATCCGAGAAATAATCTTCTCGTTTTATAAATAAAGAAATACTAATTAAATTAATTAAGAATATTCTTAAAAATATATCCGCTAAACCCCCTAAACGTAGAAATCTAGACCCTAGAAATAATCCCTACTCTTTCTAGAGATTTATATTCGAGAAACCGGCTTTATAATAAGTCTAACTCTAAGTAGAGGATATTAGTTAATTTAAACTAGCTAGTACCTTTAATACTATATTCGATTAGATTAAGGAAACTAATCGAATAATTATCTACTATAGTATTAACCGTTTTACTAATACTCTTAAACGAGTCGTTACTTAAAATAAGGAATACGTAAATAAACTCGCTCGATTTATCCCCTTTTTTCTCTAAGGATCTACTATAGAATAGTATTTAAATAACTTAGACTCCTAAGCTTATCTTAAACTTACTCTTCCTAGTCTTAGTATTTAAGAATAAGTATTAGTACTTTAGAAATAATTTACTATTTATACTAATATTATTATTTAAATAATATAAAAGGAGATTTTTATTTCCTAGAATATTCTTATAAGTAAAGACTTCCGCTCCTAGGTCTTAAAAATAAAAAGAATAGCCTAAACTACTCTTTACCCCGAATAATTAATACTTATAATCGTCTTCTCCTAACTAGATATTTTATTCTAAGAAACCTTTTACTAATTAACTAGAAATAATACGCTAAACGAGTAAGCTTATAAGTATAAACGTTTAATTCCTAACTTATAAACTAAACTTACCTAAGAAACCTAGGGGCGTTTTTAAAATAATATTATTTAATATACCTCCTCTAGAAAACCCTTTTAATAACCCGATAAATCCCTAGTCGGACCTATACTAAAAGGGAAATCCTAGTAAAATCCTAGTTAATAATTAAATAATTTATCGTCGAAGCCTTAGGATTTTACCTAGAAATTAATTAATAAGAAAACCCTATTTATTCTAAAGCTAAATACCTTCGTAAAAAAAGATAATAGCTTTAAAAATAACCTAATTATTATTAATCTCGCTTATAACCTTACCGATTAAGACCCTAATAATAATAGAGCCTTTATTATCTTTATTAAAATAAGAGACTAGATTTTTATAGCTTTTAAAAAACTAGTCGATAACCCAGTCGAATCCTCGGAATTATTTAATAATAATAATAAATAACTAGCTAATAACTTATATTTCTTTATTCTAGATTATAAAGAATATAAGGCTAAACCTCTTAACTCTTATAAAGATTTTCTCCCTAAAAGCCTCCTTATAATAACTACCTCCCCTTAAACTTTAAATACTCTCCCTAATTAAGTTTCTCGTTTTACCTACGCTAGGATATTAGTATATAGTAAATATAGAATATCTAATACTATAGAAATATACGTAAATACTAGAGCTAGTAGATTAGCTATTAGAAAAGACCTTTTTAATAGATTCGAAAATATAAAATTCGATCCGAATATTAAATAATACCTTATTAATATCGGCGAAGTATTAGCTAAAATACTCGGCTAAGTAATTTTTACTTTTTATATACCTAGAAAAATAAATAGTAAATTCTATATTAGTAAATTTACCGCTAGTATATAGGTTATTAAAACGTTATTAACTAGTATTCTCCTAGGATAAAACTTCTTTATTCCCTATAGTATTAATATCCTTAATTCTCGATAAGAATTTCGCTTCGAGTTATACGGCGGATTAAGGGTCGAATACTATTTAATACAAAGAGGGCTAGTAATTCGCCGCCGAGTAATAGCCGTATTAGCTATTATAATAACTCCCTTCTTAGCTAGTACTATCCTAACCTTATTAAATAATCCTCCTATTAATAAAAACCTTATTTTTTTTCCTAACTCTCTTTTACTCTTTAATTCTATTATTCGTAATTACTTCTTTATTACCGTTTTTAACTTAAGTAATTAGCTAATTTTATTTAAACGAAAAGAGAAAATTAGTATTTTACTTAATCTTAATAATAACCTCTTTTTCTTAGTCCTAGAATATATCGATTAATTAGTATACGAAACTAATAAATACTTTAAACCTAATATCCTTTTAGATTAAATACTCCTTTCTAATAAAACGGATAATAATAATATTTTTCTACTAGCTAATCTTCTAAATCCGAGTTAATTATACTATTTTAGTATTATTAAAATACTAAATATTCTAGAAATTAAAGGAAAATACGGTATTAAAATCTATACTTTTAACCCTTAGCTAATAAACGAAGTTAAAAAACTCTCGGATTCTTTCCCTAAATTATAGGAAAATATAGGACTTATTAACCTTCTTAAAAAACGATATCTTTATATACCTTTCGTCGATAACTAGTACGAAAAGAAGCTTAGTCTTCGCCCTTACCCTCTTAATAAGCCTAATTAGGATTTTCTTAACGAAAAATATAATAATATATATACTTAGGGTAAGATAGAATAGGCTTTTTAGGTATTTCCCTTTATAAGCCCTTATTTTATAGTTTAGTATAAAGGAAAACCATAAGTTATTAATAATTTACGAGTACTTAATAGTATTATTATTCTAGATATATATTTAATACTTCTCTCGTAAAATATAATTTATAAGTTTACTAGAAAGAAGTATATATTTACTATCGATACCCGAAGTTTCTTTTATTAATTCCTCGTATATTTAGATTATTAAGAATAGTTTATAATTATATCCTACTATAGGCTTAAAAAGGCTACTATAGCTTTTATAGGGTATAAAAATTCCCCTACTTATATTTAATAATTTATCGATTATATACTTTACCTTTATAAAGCTTATATAGCTAGATATATTAATCATATTATTATCTTTTCTAATACTCTAGAAGACTATATTAAGTATTTAATTACTATATTTAACTTTTTTATTAGTATAAACCTTTTACTATTAGTACTAAAGTCTTTTCTCTACTACCCCTTAGTAGAAATATTAGGGTATTATATTAATAGATTTACCCTTATAAATATATAATTAAGAGTAAAAGCTTTATACGATATTAAGTTTCCTAATACTTTATAATACCTTAAATAATAGATTAGACTTATTAAATAAATAAAATACCTTATTCCTCGATTCGCTTAATAGATTAATCCCCTATAAAAATATAAGATTATAATATTTTATAAAGGATAAGAAATAAATACTCCTATTACTAAACCTAAAAAGAATACCTTTACTTTTTAGTCTAAAATTATCCTTACGAAGGAAGAAAAAGACTATTTTAATAATATTATTAATACTCTTTATAATAATATAGCCCTTAGTTAATTCTTTCCGAATTATTAACTCTTCTTATAGATTAATATATTATAAGAAAATAGTTTTATAGTCTACTTTTTTTATCTTAATAATAAGGAAATATAAAAACTAACCTTAGTACCCCCTAAATAATCTATTAAACCTATTTTCTACCTTAGTCGGTCTTTTAAACCTATTAAATTTAGGTATTAGCTAACTAAACTAAAGATTACCTATTTAGTCTAAGTATATAGAAAACTTCGGACTTACTTAATTAATACCCGAAAACCTAAGATTATAGTTTTTATAAACTATATTATTATTTTAGCTATAGTTAAATAAACTTTACTATTTACTATTAGTATAAAAAATAATAATCTCCTTATTATCGCTTTTTAGTACTTAAGTTAGTATTTATTAAAGGTTTAATATATTCCTAGAGCCTTTAATATTCTAGCTAATTCCCTTTCTAGACTCTTTTCTAAAGCTAAGCTAGAAAAGGGATAAGGAGAACTCGAAAATATCTAGGAAGATAATATTAATTAAGACTACGTTCTCGTCTTAACTAAAGCTATTCTTAATAATAAGTACTACCGCTAAATATCCGAAGGATATAAAAAGGATTAAAAATAATTAGAAATCCTCGAATAACTCGGTAATAAAGACTCTTAAGAAGGACTCGCCTTTATACGTTCTTATAACCTTTTATTTCTCGAAAATACTAATAAATGATAATAACTCTATATACCGGAAGATTATACTAATAAATTAATTTCCGAATACTACCTTCGTAAATTCTATATAAGAAGGAAATAAATATAAGCAAAGATATTTTCTAGCTTTATTATTATATAACTTAAAAAAAAGAGTAATTAAATTATAAATAATTATAATATATATTAATATAATTAGACTAATTGTTAACCCCCTCCTAGAGAAATAATACTAATCTAGTCTTTAGTAATCCCTTTTTATACTATTACTATAGATTTTATTATTAGTCTCCCTATAATCTTTTTAGAAAATTCCCCCTAGTCTAAACCTAAAGGGAAGTTTTATAATACTTTACTTATTATAACTAATAAATTCTTAAAGATATATATTCTAATCCCCGGTTATAATTATTTTACTATTAAAGAATAAGCCTAAAGACTATACTTTAATTTTATAAAATATAATTAGGGTTTTTTAAAATAGATTATATTTAACTAAAATCCTAAATTTACTTCCGACTTCTAAAAAACCCTTTAATTAGCCTTTAAAACTAAACTCCTAATATTAATAGTATACTATCCCTAAACTAATAGACTATTAGAATATTAGAATTAAATAATTAAGATTATATTATACTTCTTCTTAGCCGACTTCCCTAATAAGCGATAAACTAATACTTTACCTACTCTATAATTCTTTTTTAATAACTCTTTCTCTTCTATTATTTAAATAATACTAAGCGAATTATTAACCGGATTTCGGATAAATAATAGTCTTCGATATTTTAAAGATTAGGTTTTACCTAAATCTAGGAAAGTCCTTAAGGATAAAGTAGTAATCTTAATTATATATACCTAAGCTATTATAAAAAGATAATATAATAAAAAGTATTAAAAACTCGAATTTAAACCCGATAATTAGGTATAATTAAAACTCGGTAAAAAGTATTAGGTTATTAATAAACGTATTATTAAACTCGCTAAATAATAAATAGGTCCTTTTTATATTATTAAATATATTAAATACCTTACCTATTAATTAAATCTTAATAACTCCCTAAATATTTATCCTATTATATTAATTATTTAACTCTATCCTACTAAAACGCCTAGAGAAAGACTTAGGCCTAAACCTAATACTTAAAACTTCGAGGTTAACCGAATCCTTAATATAAGAAAAATTAAAAAAGGTCGAGGAATAATAAGGATAGAGTATTTTATTAGTTAGAAAGGATATCTAAGTAGTAATAACTAATAGGTTACCCTTAAGGATTTCTAGTAAAAGGATTTAATTAAAGAGTTTAAGAAGAAATACGAAAAGCTAAAAACGTATTTATAAATAATACGTAGAAAAAGAGAAAAGACTCTAGAAGAATACTAGCCTAAGGAGCCTAGGGAGAAGACTAGTCGTATTACCTAGTAATAAACGTATAAAATTACTAGGTTATAATAGATTAATACGCTCCTAAAATCCCTTTTTCCTTTATTCTCCCCTTAATACCTTTTACTTTCTCCTTTTAATACCTTTTACCTTTTTCTCCTACTTTTTACTTTTATTATTTACCTTTCCTTCTTTTTTATATTCCTTACCTCCTTTATTTACCCTTTATATATTATTTTTCTTTTATTTTAATATTATTTCGTATTAATCCTTTATACTCTAATATTTATTATAATTATAACCGTATTTACCGAAAATATTTTTATAATTAACTAAAAAGGATACTATTAAAACTCGCCTTTAAAGGCTTTAGAAAAGCGATTTAACTATTCGGTAATCTTACTAAGTTATAAGGATTTTTTAAATTACTTATATTTAAATTCGATAAGTAGAAGAAAAGTAATAAAATATTCTTTATATTATAAAAAAAGGCTTTTAGAAAAGAAGGCTTTAATCTTTTTTTCGGGAAATTAAATAGTATTACCTATTTAATTAATACCTAAGTATAAGACTAAGCTAATAATAAAAGATTTCCTAATAATATCGATTCTAACTCGGAGAATTTATTATTATCTTTATTTATAATACCTTAATAATCTATTCGATAAACTATAGGCGTTACCTAAATACTAACTCTAGTATTTACTCGATTATCGATTCGAGGATATCCTCCTATACTTATATTACTTAAGAATATCGAAGGTAATATATTTCTAGTAATAGATTAACCTAGATAAAACCTTTAGGGGGTATATACCCTACTTATAATAGTAAAAGACTACCTTAAAGCCTTAGTATTAGGAAATTTAAACTAAGATTCTCCTAAACTAGGTAAAATAAATAAGGTTATTAATATCCTTAGCTATAAGGATTACTTAGGGTATATAAAAGAAATTACTAGAAAGGTATTTAATAAGGAGATAACCTAAATAAACGCTCCTCCGCTCTTCGGTAAGAATTTAGTAAGACGAACTATGATAATAACGATATCCGCCTTATAGCCTTTACTTTAGACTCCCGAGAGGCGAATTATAGGTCCTTTAACTACCCTAATCCGATTAATATCCTTTATCGTATCCCGATTCTAGGAAGTATTAGATAACGAAAAAGAAATAAAGCTTAATAATTCTATAATTTATTAGTCTTAGAATCTTCCCTTTATAATCGTATTATATAGGATTAATACTTAGGTACTTTATACTATAAATAAAGTAATAGTTTTTATAGATTATAATTTAGCGGTTATATAGGTAAATATATTTAAGGATATCCTTAAGAACGTTAATTATAACTTAAGCCTTAAATATATAATAAAAATAATCGGGATTAACGAGTTATAGGTAATCTAATTCCTAATATTAATATAGATTCTAAACGATTATTTAGCTTTATAAATAATAGCTATAAATATCGCTAGGGTTCTTAGTTTTATTATAAAGAAATTAACGCTTAAGAATTCCTAAAAATTATTTAAGTATCTTACTAGTATTAATTATAACCCAAGGGTTATAGTTAATAAATAGACTTATCTTCCTAGTAAGGAAGCTATTAATACGATACTAGCGGTAATAGTTAATTATATCGTATTACTTACCTAGAATAATATTATCGAAAATCTAATATCGTTTAACCTAAGTAGAATACTATTATTTTTCGCTAAGGACCTTTTTTAAACTAATAAGGTAAATATTATAAAGGAGCTTTATAATCTTAAAAAAGGATAAATAAAGCCTAATAAGGGTTAAAGATTAACTTTTACCCTTTAATAAATTATACTATTAGCCTTAGTCGTCGACTTAGAAATAGACTAAATACGAATAATAAGAATAGGTTAAAACGTCTTCCTTACTCTATCCTTTATATACCTTTTCTAATAAGACGATATAATTCCTTACTAATACTCTTATTATACCGTTTCTTCCGACTCTTTTACCCTATCTTCTAGCCCTATTAATAACCCTTCTATAGCCGCGTTTTTATAATAACTACGTTAAGATATTTTCTCCGTAATTATTCTTTTTTTAGTTTTTTTTCTTTTTTCTCGAGCCTTATTAAGATCTTCTATTCTCCGTAGCTTAGACCTTTCTTTTTACCTATTTTTCGAGTTTTTTTTCTTCTAAGCTAATTTTACTATAAATACCTTAAAATATAATCTTAGTTATTTTTTCTTATACTCTTACTTATTAGTTATAGTTAGTTTATTTTAGATAAACTATCGATAGAAGTAAGCTATATATTTATAATTATCTACCTAATAAGGCTATTAGTCTTTTTTTCTACCCTAGGGAGTTAATATAGGATGTTTATTAATACCCTTATAAATCGCTCTAGACTTTACTAAGATATCCGACTAGGACTTTACTAGGATTTCCGACTAGGACTTTATAATAAATAAATAAAGATTTTACTAGGATTTCTAACCTAGACTTCTTTAGGAAAAGTCCTATTTACCTTAGAGGAAATTACCGTATTTACTAGGAGGAAATCTCCGTAAAATCTCTACTAGTTATATCTTACGCTTATACTAGGATATCTTACGATTTTATAGTAAAATTACGTTTTTAGTTTTTATTAAGAAATCTTAATAAATATATAAGAATAATAATAACTAAAACTAATACTTAATAGCTAGCTACCCCCTAAATAGCTAGATAGTCTTTTTTATCTTATAATTATTATTCTTAAAAGATTCTTATTATACTTATATTTACTATAGTAGTTACTCTATACCTTACGATCGGTAGCTAGCCCGCCTTTCCTAAGCCTACTAGTTGTTTATACGTATAAGCGTATATTATATTCGATATAGCCCGATTACTATTCTTAGAACCTTACCGCGTAAACCTTATAGTACTTAAGGATATACTGCGTTTATATCTCGAATAGGACGTAAGCCTACGCGAATTTAAGGTTATACGACTAAATAAAACGTCTAGTATTAAGCTAGAGGAATAGCCTACTATAGTACCTACTCTTATAAGCCTCTTAGAGACTAAGTATAATAAGGCTTTTTATATCTTAGATATACTTACTTATTATTATTAATTCGTTTTTTATTATAATATTTTTACTATAAACGCTATTTTTAAAGCCTTCCCGGATATTAACCTATCGCCGACGGATATCTAGAGTCTTCGTTAAAAGGCCTAGGCTTACTATACTAATTACTAGAATAAGTTTTTTTAATAGGGATTATATTACTAGTATATTAACTTTATAGCCGATAAATAGAATATCCTAGTACTTACCTCGATTAACCTATAGCCTATAGATTTTATAAAGAGGATATATAGTATATTATTACTATAGATTAATAAGATTACTTTCTAGGCTATTTAGAAGTTCTATAAAATACTAGTAGATTACGAAGTAATATTTAGCGATTATAATTCCTTAACCTTTTTCTTTATTCGACTAGTATTTCTTATAATAGCCCCTATAATATTCTATCTTATCTAGAACGAGAAAATAATAATAATAGTATTAAGTATTAAGGATAACTATAATAAGCTATAAGACCTTAACTATTATAACCTTATTAGATAGATATATTAAGTACTAGCCTAGGAGCCCTAATTCTAGAATATTAACCTCGAATTATTCTCCTTTATCGAGAATCCCGTTAAGAAGATCTATAGTACTAATACCGATCGAGTACTCGGCGCGAATATCTAGGATAATAAGGTACTACTACCGCCGCCGCCGTCTTATAGATAGCGCCCTTATATACTACCTATATATTCGCCCTCGGCTTCTACGATAGGTAAATCTCCTTATAGTATTCCTCGTAGTAATAATAGCGGTATTATAAGAATAGGTAGTAGAGTAGGAAATAATAGCCCTATCGTCGAAGGCGTTAGCCTCTTCTAAATAAGGTTTTTATTAAATAATAATTATCGTTCTATTAGAAGTAGTAATAAGAATATATTCGAGTTAAACCTTACCCTATCTTATTATAGTATTTAGCGATTTACTAATCTTAACCTCGATAATAATAATATTTTTAGCCTTAGCGATCGTAAGTAGTATAATAATAATACTTATATAATAATTAGTATACTAGATAATACCCTTAATTACCCGGGTAAACCTATAGCTCGCCGCCTCCGCTATTATTAATACGTTAACGTTCGAGTAGAATAAAGAGGGTAATAAAAGTATTAATAAGAGTATTTATATAATATAAATAAATATTAGTATAATAATAGTATTAATAAGGTATAAGTATAGTATAAGTATTAATACTAAGGCGGGTAGATAGTAAAGAGGCGCCTAGGTAGAAGGGCTAGATAAGGTAGCTATAATAGAATATAAAGAGATTAATAAGCCCGATTAGTATTAGGAAAGATAGTACCGAGGAATAAAAAGTTAATAAAATCTATTTTAGGATATCCCTACCTAATAATATATCTCCTATATAAATTTTAGTAGGAGATACCTATCCTATAAGGCTAGTCCTAGCTATAAGTTTTTCTACGACCTGCGAGGCTAGCAGCCCACCACCTTTTCCCCCTAAGGTACTAATAGGCTATTGCATCGGCTAGGGGTGTGCAATTAGTAAGGCCAACCAACCAAGCAGCACTCAGCAAACTGTCGACAACCTTTCTCCCTGACACTCACATAGTATTATCCACGCCCGTCTGCAAAAGCAAACCGCCCGTCATGGAGGATCAGTTTGGTGGACGCACCGACGACGATCTTTTTTACGACGACATTGAGCCTGTTGATAACGCAGCTGTCATCATCAACGAGAGCCAGGGCGCCCTAGAAAATGCAGGGCATCACGCACTACCACCATCGCAAACCCTCGCCTCCTCCACTCTCGCCGATAGGTCTCAGGCACCCGGGGACACGGTCGCGGCGACGGTCGATCCCGATATACCTGCGCCCGCCTACAGGGAAAGTCGCTACCGCAAGTCCGAACGTATGCCCTCGCGCAACACAGCGGCCAATGCTGAAGCGCGACTAAAATCCGGTTCCAATCCGCGGCAGAAGTTGACTGACGAGGAGCTCGCTGCCAAAATGGAGAAGATGAAACTCCTGGCTGCGGAGAAAACACGCAAGTTTCTAGTGGCCGAGCAAGACGAACGCCAGCACGCGGCATCCTACGCCCGCGGCATGGAGGAGGATCGTCGTCGTCGTGCTGATGATGCTTGTCGTCGTCGCCGCGCCGAGGAAGACAAGCGTAAACTCGATGACGAACGCGCCCGCAACCGTGAGAGAAAACTGAAGGCCATGAATGCTAAGGATGGTGGCTGGGACGAGGGCAAGACTGCGACTGCTGAGGAGGAAGCTCGCAGGGGGTTCAGGAGTGCTCATGGCGGCGTCCGAGGGGTAAAGGACGTCGCCGCAAGCGCCATGCGGCCCCGAGGACCTCGCGGGCGAGACGTCCCCGATCGACCTGACGTCGACCGCTTCCTTGAGCCTCGCCGCTTTGGTGGCCGGGGAACAGGACCCCGAGGCGGTGCTCATCCATCCTCAGGCCGAGCCAAGGATTCGGCGTCGACCAACCCAGTCAACAACGCGGCCCCAGCCCTTACTGTCGACGAGTTTCCGGCGCTTCCCCCAGGAGCATCGAACGAAAGCAAGGCAGTGTCCAGAGACAAATCTCCTGTCATCCCACCTCTTCCAACTCCACCGGCTGGCGGCAAGTGGGACGACGAGATGGAGGCGTTGGACTTGAAGAAAGACACGTCATGAACATCCCTTACGACCGATTTCTTTCCGCGAAAAGTGATATTGACAGTGAACAGGAACTTTGGACCTGACACCGAAAAAGACAGCGTTTTCTTAGCATCTTCTGTTGTTGGTTAACTCGCGCGTGTGAAAAATGGCGGACGAAGAAAAACCGCAGGCCTGAATTCAGCGGCAGGGTTGGTTGGAATAGGCAGGTAGGTAGGTAGGGCCGGAGGCGGCAAAATGGTACGTGACCAACCACACGAGCAGATGAGATCAAAAACATCGCATTCTACGGGTATCTGGCTCCTTATTCGCCCTCAAACAACAAAGTCCGTAAAACACCAAGCCCATGTAGCCTTCCCCAAGCGTCTTTATGCGACCATATTTTGGGACGGCTCTCGGTCACAGCGTTGACTTTAGCCGTTGCGGTGACTTCTGCCGCCACCTTTGTAGGGCCTGTAGCCGCCCGATCCCTTGGGTCCGCGGGAACCGCCAGGACCTTCGCCATCCATGATCGGTTGCTGACGGGCGCGACTCTTCATTTCCTTGGGGAACGAGTCAAGGGCCTTGCGCATTTGGGCGTAGCCCAGGTGCATTTTGCCGTAGAAATGATCGGCCAGCCGACGATCGTTGTCCAGGCGGCTGAGGTAGGCGCCGCAGACGTCGCAAACTTGGAGTTTCTGATGGCCAGAGGGACCAGACGTGTCTGAGAGTGACTTGAGGTCCCGCTCCTTTTCTGCCTTCGTCTGCACCATAAATTTCAAGTTGAACCACTCGTCGATGGCCGCGGAGACCAGATCCTGCTCGGCGTACAGCTCGATCTCGAGTAGTCCCGTCTTGATGTTCTCCTCGAGGTCGGCAATACTTTCGAGCTGGTGGAGAAGTTGGACATGAAGTCGTGGGTGGCTGGTGAGGGTCTGCTTACCAGATCATTTGTCTGTCGTATTTCTTCCGGGGTTTTCTCAAGGCGTTTCTGAGCAGAATCGATGCGGCGATTGCAGTCGTCAATGTACTTGTGGAGGTCGCGAACGTAGTCATGCTCGAAGCCGTGTCTCTGCTTCTCGCGATCTGATAGGGCCTCATATTCTGCCTTGAGCGATTCCGAGTGAACCTTGGGGCATGGTCCGAAGTCTTGCTTGGTATTGGTGAACAGATCATGTGGGCAGCTGCCAGCGATGTGCGAGCGGCAGACTTTGGGGTCATCAAGAGAGAGCTGAGCATCCCGCGAGGTCGAGGAGCTACCCATGAGCTGCTCCAGCAGCTTCCTCTGTTCCGCGGCCATCTTCAGAATAGGCTGATGAGGAGGCAGTTGCGTGTGTTCCGGCGGGCGTGGAATCAGTGTTGGTTGTGATTTCGTCCGTTTGTTGGCTGAACTAGCAGATGATCACCGAGTCACCATCAGTTTACTAACGGCAATAGCAAGCTCACCGCCCGGTGATTTGCCTGCAGACGCTGGCCGATAAGATAGACTTCTGGCCGGATTATGTAAGCGCCGACCACCTCAGACTCTCATCCGGAGTTCAGGACACACGTACGGATTCCGTACGAACATACCTACTACCTACTACCTACCTACTGGTAGACAAGCCTCCTACCTTCGGCTACATGCGATACTCATCCACCTCTTGCATCCTTCGAATTGCCGGGTCGGCTATGTAATGGGCTACTCGATGAGATGAGGATCGCATCTTGCCTTATCGTCTCTCCTTGCTCATGACAATGCGTCTCCGTATGGCGCTTCTCTCCATCGCGAGTCTCGTGGCTAGTCTTGTCGCGGCAACTTCCGACTACCACGAGCAGCTCACATTGCGACCGCTCCCTCTATCGGCTCTGCTCGCGAGTTTCAATTTTCGATCTAATACATCTCTCGCCGACTTTGAGGCGCATAATTTTCGTCTCTTCCCTCGGTCGCTGGGTCAGATCCTGCAGCACGCCGGCACGCGTGAGCTGCATCTGCGCTTCACCCTCGGCCGTTGGGACGCCGAGCGATGGGGTGCTCGACCTTGGGGAGGCGCCCGTGAAGGCGGGACGGGCGTCGAGCTCTGGGCGTGGCTGGATAGGGACGCCGACGAGAATTGGCTGACGCTGACCAACGCCCTCTCCGGTCTGTTCTGCGCCTCGCTGAACTTCATCGACTCGACGCGGACCACCCGCCCCGTTGCGTCCTTTCAACCAGAAGGCCATCACCCACACGCTGCCCTCGAGAAGACCAGCCTGCTTCACGGCGTTCTTCCGCACGAGGTCGTCTGTACTGAGAACCTGACCCCTTTCCTGAAATTGCTGCCCTGCAAGGGCAAAGCCGGCATCGCCAGTCTGCTTGATGGGCATAAGCTCTTTGATGCCTCATTCCAAAGTATGGCCATTGACGTGAGGCCAATCTGCGATATATCAGGCGTCTGTGTCCTTCAGATGGAGCAGACAATCGACATGGTGCTGGACGTCCAGCGTTCCAAGAGGCCTAGGGGTGCGTCTTTCCTTCCAGTGCAGATGCCAGACATGCTGACCTTCTCTCTTTCAGATAATCCCATTCCGCGACCACCGCCGAGCCAAGACCTCTTATGCGACAAGGCCAAGCCCTATCAAGGTGACGGCGTCTGCTTTCCCGCCGACCATCTGCACGGCCAACACTGGGCACTGTCCGAGATATTTGGTCGCGCCATGAAAGGCGTATGCCCCTTGACCGACGGAAAAACTCCACCAATATGCTTACAGGTGCCCGATTCCCGTGCGGTTTCCGTCACTCGGGCCTCGTCGAGTGATATTAAGCACCCGAGCGGAATGTCACGTTGCTATATACCGGACGTTGACGATGCTGAGTTTGATTTGGAACTCACCAAACCCAGTGCCGACGACGCGGCGGCGTCTCGCGATCTCGTCGAGCCGGAAACGCCGCTGCTGTTTGCAGAGCGTAGCTTCATGGGCCATGGCCAGGAGCACGGTGGCGTTCAGGCAATATTGACCAACCCCGGCGACAGCGAGGTAGAGTTCGTCTATATGGAATCGCTTCCATGGTTCATGCGCATCTACCTGCATACGCTGTCAACACGCATCTCGTCTTCGTCGGTCGCCACCAACTCGTCCTCGCGCATTATAGAGGAGATATATTATCGCCCGGCCCTCGATCGTGCTCGCGGCACCCAGTTGGAGCTTGTGATGCGCATCCCCGCCCGCTGCACTGTCTTTCTGACTTACGACTTTTCCAAGTCGATCCTCCGTTACACGGAGTATCCTCCGGACGCCAACCGCGGTTTCGACGTGGCGGCTGCCGTCATCACGACCCGTGCGCCGCGGTCTGGCCTGAACCTGCGAACGACCAGTCTGCTTCTGTACCTGCCGACACCGGATTTCAGCATGCCGTACAATGTCATCATCTTTACCTCTACAGCCATTGCACTGACATTCGGGGGCCTTTACAACATCCTTGTTAGGCGATTGGTGGGCGTTGACGAGGCTCCTAACACCATGCTGAAGACCAAGCTGGCCCGCCTTTTCGGAATGCTCAAGGCTCGCGTGGGAGGTGGACCTTAGACTCTGAAGAGGGACGCCGATCTTCGCCGCTTCGTCAAGACCTCGCACATAATCACACACATCACATACATACACACAAGATGCTGCCTGTATGTAGGATGTAGAAGGGGAGGGAGAGGAAACGCAAGTGTTGAATTGCACGAGCCGGTGGAAATATGTTGAGATAGAAGACGACCTATCTACCCCCTATGAAAGACATTATGATTATGATACGGTCTACCCTTTGGTAGCCCTTTCGGCATATCGTCTGTCATTGGAAAGAATACTCTCGCTTCCTATGTCTCAAGATCTCATCACATATCGGAATAAATACAAAGTAGATAGCAGTTGGTAATAAATGAAACAAGCTCTGCCTCAGCGGTTTCCGGCTGGAAACTTGACGACTTCATGTCGTGTGGATAGCGAAGGTTCTGCTTGGAGTGAAGTGTGTCCCTGTATCGTCGATAGGAAACGTGAATAATTGAAAGCTTAACTATTCCTAGGGCAGCATTTATAAACAACAGTAGTATAACAACGGCATCGGCAACCAATAATTACCTACCTTCCTGCATTACCTGATAGGAGAAAGCGAGGCAAAAAGACTCGTGAGGAGGCCTCTCGTCGAAAGAATGAGCACTGACAACGATCAAAAAAGCAACTCCGGTACTGGGAATCGAACCCAGGGCTGCTCGGCAACTCACTTGAGAGCGAGCGATGTTAGCCACTACACCATACCGGACATTTGATTGGTTGATAGCGGTATCAAAATTCTGCAATATATCCCTTTTTTCTGCTGCCGAAGCGATGATTTGTTTCCATTGCCTGGTGAGAACGACGCAATCAGAAGTGCTCGCTGGGCGCTGCTTGGTCCTAGCAGCGTGGCACTGATCTTTAAAATCCTGTGCTCGGCTCGCCTGGTAGCTGCAAGGCGACAGCAACCCCGCGGCGGGGCAACTTTATCAGCTGCCGCCTGTTAACATATGTACTAGGTGGGTAACCATCAGCTGGTCAATGAAGCTGCTCCGAGCTCGTGATTCAGCTTCGTCATCCCTCTTTTGCTGATCATAGGCATCCTTCGCCCTCAACGACTGTGTCTTTGAACCGACGCATGCTCGCTCCAACTCATTTAGTCGTCTCCTCACTTATTGTCTCTTCAGATAAGAAAACTGCAAGAGGGTTCAACGTCCACGTCCCCGCAAAGTCGCTTCTTATCTGCCGCTCCGAGAATACGAAACCGCTTCCATCACGCCCTCGGCGTTCCCCTCCGCCGCCATGGCGTCCCCGCTTCAGTTTGCGACTTTCACGTCCGAGATCGAGTTGCCCTTCTACTCGGCACTCTTCGCCTCAAAAATCGACAAAGACAAGCTCGACGAATCCGCCCGAAATGTGCTGGGCCTCTACGAGCCTCGAGCTGAGAAGCCTGAGGATAGCTGCCGAATGCAAATCTTGGGCAACGCCCTGACGAGCAAGAGGTGAGGCTTCATACTTTTTACCTGGCTCATACATAGCGCTGAACCGGCTGCCCAGCTCGCCTCTCGGCACCGCCAGAGCCGAGGGTATCATCAAGAACCTCAACACCATCGAGGCCTTTAAGGCCACGGACAAGCCGACCATGCTTCAGACGGCAGCCCGTCAGGTAATTCGACCCTTTCTATGTCTCTAGCCTCTCCATTCTCATCGGTGCAGATCTGGGACGCCATCAACGACGGCACCATTTATTCGATCCCGTCTCTCCTCGCTTCTTTCGTCATTCTCTCGTACGCCGATATTAAACGATACAAATTCACCTACTGGTTCGCCTTCCCCGCCCTCCACTCCAACCCCGCGTGGAGACGTGATGGCCCCGCCCAGCACTTTGACGCCGACGAGAGCACGTCGCTCGTCGACGCGGTGGGCACCTGGCGCTATGGCGTCGACAACCGTGAACACGGCTTCTTCCTTGTCAAAAAGATGCGGGCTGTCGACTCCGACGTCGAAGACGACCTGGCGCAGCTTCTGGGCTACACTTGGAAGGTGGCTTCCCTGCGGAACTTCGAAGATGGCTTCTTCAACGGTGTGCCGGAGGCGGATTGTTACGTGGCTTTCGTGGACCCTTCAACCTACCCCGAAGGCCCAGGATGGCCGTTGAGGAATCTTCTTGTGCTGATCCGGCAGCGGTTTTGCCTCCGTCGGGTTAACATCCTCTGCTACCGCGATACACAGGCCAAAAGGCATGAGGCTCGAAGTATCGTCCTCCCTATAGTCATGGACGCTGTCGATGACATTTCCGCGGCCGAAATGCCCAAAGTTACTGGCTGGGAGAGGTCGCGGAGCGGGAATTTGCAAGCGCAGCAGGTAAACCTGGGAGAGTACATGGATCCATCCCGGCTGGCCGACTCGGCCGTCGACATGAACCTCAAGCTCATGAAATGGCGCCTTGCCCCGGACCTTGACCTGGATCGCGTCAAGAACACCAGATGTCTCCTTCTTGGCGCCGGCACCCTGGGCTGCTACGTCTCGCGGAACCTGATGGGCTGGGGCGTCAAGAAGATTACCTTTGTCGACTCGGGACGCGTGTCATACTCGAACCCGGTACGCCAGCCTCTTTTCGAGTTCGAAGACTGCATCGATGGTGGCAAACCCAAGGCGATCCGCGCGGCTGCCATGCTTAAACGCATCTACCCGGGCGTCGAGAGCGACGGCCACTGTTTTTCGGTGCCCATGCTCGGGCATCCCACCACGAACGAAGCGAAGACGAAGGCGGATCTAAGCAAGCTCCAGGAACTAATCGAGGACCACGACGCCATCTTCCTGCTCATGGACACGCGTGAGTCCCGCTGGTTGCCGACGGTCATGGGCAAGGCGATGGGAAAAATCGTCATGAACGCGGCACTGGGCTTCGACTCATACGTCGTGATGCGTCACGGCGCGGAGAAAACTAAAGACGGCCAGGCAGAGCTAGGCTGCTATTTTTGCAATGACGTCGTGGCCCCGGCCGATGTGAGTCAGACTTGGCTGGTGGCTCGATAGAGGGACTGATCAGACGGCAACAGTCTATGCGGGACCAGACACTCGATCAGCAGTGCACCGTAACCCGACCCGGAGTGGCGGCCATTGCCTCAGCTTTTCTGGTCGAGATCCTGGCGAGCCTCGTGCAGCATCCCCTAGGCAAGCATGCGGCAGCACCGCAGCCGACGCCTGGCTTTGTGCCGGACAGAGATCCGCCGGAGCATCCGTTGGGCCTCGTACCTCACCAGATTCGCGGCCACGTCTCCACCTTTCAGAACTTGGTGATTCGCGGTCACCAATACGACAATTGCAGTGCATGCAGCTTCAAGATTATTGAGGCTTATCGTCGGGATACTTGGTGCTTCGTACAGAGAGCGTTACAGGAGACAGACTACGTAGCCGAACTGTCGGGACTGGCAGAGGTGCAACGGCGTGCGGAGGAGAAGGCGGTCGACGTGGATTGGGAGGAGTCTGATGATGCGGTCGAGGATATGGGTTGACACTGGATCGGTGATACTGATCCTAGATCGTTGCTGGATGTCCACGAAACTCGTTCAGATGGCGTTAGAAGGGAATGGCGTTGCTAGTGGAGTTATTCAGATACTAGAGGCATGCGTTGCAGAGGCAGAACGGCCTATGAATCGACAAGTCCATTACTTGCTAATGAAAAGAGAATTACTATTAGGTGCACCCGAAATATCTACGGATACTCTTGGGCTACGGGTGCACCTAAATAAGTAGACGAGATAAGATCGGCCTACCGGACGGAAACATGACGAAGCGAGAGTCGGGTGGCGTTGGCTTGGCAGTTTGGCCTTTCTGTAGCAAGAGTCAGTTACTTCCGGGTGCGGACACGGCGAGACGCTGGTAACATCTTCAGGAGGAACCGAGTCGAAGTCGACAGCGTTGTAATGAATCGTCGGACGGCGGCTTTGAAGGCGTGCCGAAGGGCTTGTCTCTGGAATATTGACGTCTGCGGATTCCCTCTGCGCCATGCTGTAAAGCTGTCACATGATAGGCCTTCGTCAATCGTGTGGGGTCACGTGATGGAAGACGCATCTTCGTTCTGCAGTACTGTGGCTTCTAGACCCCTTAAATAAATAAGGGTTCCTAAGTACTATGCGGCAGTCCAAAATTCGGACAACCACAACTTCATATGATGTTCTCAAGATCTCACTGCAATGCGACTATGATGTCTTCAGCAGAGTCGACACCCATTCCCAGTTCGTCGGCGGCGCCGGCGGCGGCGCCGGCGACCAAGGTCAGGCAACATATCGACACTATTACCATACACGATACGACAACGGCGCGGGTCATCTCGACGGCGCGGCCGGGACTATTCCTCGGGCTTCTTGCGGTCCGGTTCTCGGCCCTGGTGACGGACCCGGCGGGGGCATTGGGGTCAGCACTTCCGGTGGTAGCGGTGATGCAGATCGTTTACGCTGTCGTTTGCCTCCCAGCGGCAGGCTCTAAGGCGATCAGAAAGGCTCGTCCGGGAGAGAAAAGGAAGAGCTCAGGGGGTGGGCCGGATCGCATCTCGGTAAGGATGGCTAGAAGAGAGAGGGGGGTGCGGAGAAAGAGAGAGTGTGGTAGAGAAGCTGGGGAAGAAGAGGGACAGAAACGAAGCCGCGCTGACGGCTGAGTGCTTATCATAGACGGCCGTGATCTCACTGGTGCTCACGGCCATGGCGACGCCTGTGACGTTTGCACTGATGGTGCTCTTCGGTGCGCCCCTTCTCGACGACGTGGCTAAGACGATGCTCTGTTCGGCACACCTGGCGCTCTTGGGCCTATTCCCCATCTTCTACGCGCGGGGCGTCGACGGTGATGCGCTGTTGTCAGTTACAGGAGCGACGGCTCCTCTGGACGAGACGTTTGGTGGCCTTTTAGGAGCCGTCACCGGGGCTTGGCTGGGCGCGGTGCCCATCCCCCTCGATTGGGACCGGCAATGGCAGCGGTGGCCGGTGACGATTGTCGTCGGCTTATACGGCGGGTCGCTACTATGCTCCTGGCTGGCGGGGACCTGGCTCCTCGGTCGGAAGCTCGGGGGGAAACGAGAGCGAAAGCAGGAATAGTACGATGTGAAGACGGCGCAGTCTTTGAACTGCTGAACTACCAGCTGTTGTACGAAAGTACATACATACATACATTAAAAAAGGTAGCTGGTTTGTTTATCTTGAATCGAGTGACGTCGTTGCGTTGCCAGGGAAGCTTTACGTTGGCGTAATTCAAGGTACCTTTGCTGAAAATTATCGCAGGGCCCTGGTTTTTACATGATCAGCAAATAATACTAATGATTAAGATCATGATGTGTATCCGTGCGGATACGCACATATAGTATCCGTATCTGTACTTACGGCCATTACATTGAACAAACCAGGGCTGATAATACCCTCCTGGAGAGAATCTCGATCTCGTGAAGCTCATTTCTGCCTGCTGTCGAGACAAACGACTCACAAGCCACTCAGGGCCGACAGATGATGGTGGCGGTGGCGGTGCTTCTCAGCGGGCCTTCGCTAAATAACGTCGATATGACGTACGTAACGTCCATGTACACACTTGTATGGACGTCGGACACAACATCAGTGCATGGAAAAATGGATGCACTCGCTCGGATCTGACATGACGCAACGAAGAAAAGAGAGCAGTGGCTTAGCTGGGGAGAAAGGGGCCGTGCCGTGGCCCTGCGAATCCTATTTTCCCCTGTGTCTCCTTAGAACACAGGGTTCGGGGGCATTCTAGCGATTTATTCGGCCTTGCAAAGCGACCCCGGAGGGACCGACTTGGGCGGATACAGCTCCCTGTTTTTATCCACGCGGGCAATGACTAGGGTGCCCTGTGCGACGACGACGACTGCTAGACGTGATGTAGGCGCTATCCTTGGCCAAGTTCGATCCCCCACGGGCGTCGCGGCTTGCGGATCCCACGGCACAGGCTACTGTAGTAGCCTAGTAGGTGACGGAAGGTGACGGGCTAGCGGGTGAAGGCGCAGCCGCCAACGTCTCACTCCCCGTACATGCAGGACCGGGCGGTAGTCGCCGGTTATTAGGTAACCTCCCCCCCCCCCAAGCACTCACTTCTTTAATCCCCCCTCCCTCCTCATCTTCTTGACCAGCCTTCTTATTCCTTTCCCTTCCACCCCTCGCATCGCACACTTCATCATTCTGCATCTTCAACCGTCGCCTATCCGCTCTCTTCGCTTTCTTGTGTTATCGCCTTGAGCTGCACTTCAACTGCCCATCATGCCTCTCACTGCCAGGTAAGCAAACATCTCCTTCGTCTCTTGTCATTTGCCTAGGTAGAGACGACATCTGACGCGTTCTCTTCTTCCCTCTGGGTAGCGACATTTGCAAATTCATTTGCGCCATCTTCCTTCCTCCTCTGGGTGTCTTCCTCGAGGTCGGCTGCACTGTCGATCTACTCATCAACATCGGTCTCACCATCCTTGGTTACTTGCCCGGCATCATCCACGCCGTTTACATCATCGTCTCGAGATAGACATGATGGGGGAAATCAACCAGGTCTCGACGAGTGCGTGTCGTCGCGGCGGCCTGGCCTGTTGGAGACCTTCGCTCTCATTGAATAATGGCTGAGATACCTCTTTTTGCGCTGGTTTTTCTTTTCTTCCTCTTTTTCTTTTTGTCGACAGACGGCTTGGGCTGGAGAGGGGTGATGCGCGCCATCGGTTTTACTACGTCAGAGTCTCAGACAGTCAGCATGCTGACGATGCCCTGGAATTAATTCCCTTCTCACCCTGCGCCCTGTGTCTGACCTTTTTATTGACCATCGTAGCCGCCCGTGGCTGCAGGATCGTGGCGGAGCACCGGCCAGTCCTTGGTCAGGAAGTCTTCCGACGACTGCATGGTATAGCGCCTATCGGTGATTACCTCGCAAATACGCCTCGTATTTGAATACTGCCGGTAGGGGGATTCCAACCTGGTTGTCCGTCTTGATGTGCATCATTGAACCGTGACATCTCTTTCCATCCATCTCGCCGGGACTCGCTGCGGCCGGACCCGGAGCGGGCCTCGTTGTCGGACCCCGGAGGTGGGTCAGGCGGCGACGGATCCATCAGCGTGGGGTGGATGATCTTCGAACAAATCTTGGCATAAGACAAGGTTTGTAGAGTTACGCAGCGTGCGCATCTGGTTCATCGTTCAGCTCAAAGGCAGGCCTTGCCTAATGAAGCAGTTAACGTGGACCTCGTTGAGGATGAGCCCTGTTGATTGGGCGACATCATACACTAGACCACAGTTGTCGCGTACTGCCTTCATGTGTCTGTAATGCCTCATTGCTAGGTACTAGGTTATCCGTACTTCCGTAGATGTTCAGTCGAAATGATTCCCATCACCTCTACCAGCCCGTGCTGCCAAACTTACTCCCTCTCTACCCCGCTGCCGAGATGGAAACCAAGAATATGCTGCCGAGTCGACGACAGCTCATGGTCGATTGGGCTACAGCTCACTACACTTTCATCTTCCTTGTCCTGCTCTTCCAGGTAGGTAGTCTTCCTCAAGCAAATCACAAATAATGGTCAATCCGATCTGACCCAGGCATCAGGTCTTGGTTTTCCATCTGGTCAAGGCCATTAATCGCATCTATTTCCACCCCCTGTCCAAGTTCCCCGGCCCTCCCCTCTACGCCATCACCAACTTGCCGTTCGTTCATCATCTCTATATTCAGGGAACATGGTGGAAACAGGCGGCGGCATTTCATCGGCGCTTCGGCACTGCCGTTCGCATCGGACCCAATTACCTCATGGTAGACGGTTCAATGGCTTGGCCCGATATCTTTGGCCGAAGAAAACAGGAATTCCCCAAGCCGGCCGGCTACTTCGACTCTGCTGACCATCTGAGCATCGTCAACGCTCCCTACGAGGATCATCGACGCATAAGACGTCTACTGAGCCCGGCATTCAGCGAGGCGTCGCTATCAGAGCAGGAGCCTGTCCTGATCAAGCATGTCAGCGACCTAATGTCATGTCTTGATGATTTCGCCCAGCGCAGGGAGCCCGTCAACATGGTCAATATGCTCAACTTCACCACATTCGATATCATTGGCCAGCTAGGCTTCTCCAAGTCGCTGGGCTGCTTGGAAAACGATAGCAATCGTGCCTGGGTCTTGTCTACCATTCAGGGAGCCAAGGGACTAGCCCTGCGCCAGTTCTTTGAGCACTATCCCATGCTCAAGAAGCTGATCAGCATATTCAGGCCCAGCTCGTCTATTGCTCGTAGCTCGCGTAACCGTTCCCTCGCCAGCCAAGAGGCCGACACGCGGAGGCGGCTCGGAGATTCTTCAGGTCGAGACTACATGGCTCACATGATGGGCGGATCAGGATCTCAAGCCATGTCCGAGATGGAAATTTCTGCCACATCAGGTGCGCTTTTCGTTGGTGGAAGCGAGACGACGGCCACTGCTCTCTCAGGTTTGCTTTACTTCCTCTCCGAGGACGCAGAGCGATGCCGACTTGTGATGAGCGAAGTGCGCTCGGGATTCGCCTCCCGCGACGAGATTGGCATTCGGGACTGCCTTTCGCTTCAGTATCTGTGCGCCTGCGTCGAAGAGACGCTCCGTCTGTACCCCCCAGTGGCAGACCTACCGCCGAGGGTGTCCCCAGGCGCCATCGTCGGTGGCCAATACGTTCCTGCCGGGGTGAGCGGCTTCTTCTTCCCAGACATGATTTCTCTGCTAAGACAGGCTCTCTCTACAGACGCGCATCTTCGTCTCCCTACCAGCCACGTTCCGCAACCCGGCACACTTCAAGGACGCATCGTCTTTCCGGCCGGAGAGGTGGCTCCCCAAATCGCACCCGCTTTACGACGCTGCATTTGACAACGACAATCGACTTGCTGTCAGGCCCTTCAGTTACGGATCGCGAGATTGTCTGGGCCAGAGCTTGGCTTACGCTGAGATGAGACTTATCGCTGCCAGGTTTCTCTTTGCTTTTGACTTTGAGCGACGGCAGGTTGGGGAAGACTGGCTGCAGTCGCAGCGGAACTTTATTCTATGGGAAAAGGCACCGTTGGAGTTGACTCTCTATGCCCGATCGGAGCCACGAACCGATTAGTGAACCAGAATGGGTGTCATGGCACGCCGCAATATCATCGTGTGGCATGTTCTACAATATCTCTGCAAGCAGTTCAGCGGCGATGAATCAAGTAGCAAAGAAAAAGGAATAGAGAGAAGCATCGACGCGGGAAGGCAATCACTCGATCATGCTGCAAGATCCCTTCTTCATGTTGACTATTCGTACTTCTCGTACTATTATGCAGTGACACACCCGGCCATGGCACCCCGGACCTATCATCTGGACAGAGCCCGACATTTTTGCTGTACTCTGTCATCTGGCCAGCCGAAAGCGACATCCTTTTCATCCTTCGTTCGGTTGTCGAGATGCTTCTATCGAACGCTTCGATCCCATGATGATTGCCCTCGTTTCGGAAAACCTCATACCTATTTAATAAGTTTTACGTTTCGGAGGCTCATAGTCACTTTCTTGGGAAATCACAGGATAACCAACCATCCTGGTGAAAGAACTTGTTCCCGTACTTATTAGCCCTACTCCTCAGCTGCACCGATCTCGTTCCTCCGGCAACCCAATGTCACAGTGGAATCGTTCTACACGTCGGAAATCAGATCCTAGTAAACATACTGGGCACACGAGGCTGCTCGATCCCGTACTATGGATCGACACTCCAGTATTAGGATGTGGGCTGTGAGCCGACAATGCTCGCTCGTCCGATTCTGCTACTGGCGAATCACTTATCCACTGCGGATTCAGAGACATGGAGTCAGATCGGACCAGATCAGACGATAAAGTCCCGATAAAGATTGGCTTGATCCTTGATCCTCGATCCTTGTCTTTTCCTTCTCAATCATGTGCCCGTTCTTCCGGTTCCCTATTTTTATGGAATTTCTATCCGTACTCTTCAACAAATGGCCCTAGTGGCCCTACTCTCTTCGTATTCCGCCGTGAAAGATGAGGTTATCACGGTTCTTGCCGTTTCCGGATAAATTGCTCAATCCCCAAGTCATTCGACATGGGAAAGTGACCATCGTAGAAGGGGTATCCTAAATCACGCTGGCACCACGGATTCATGAACTCACATGCAGGCTCGAGCCATGTCCGGCCCTGGATTTTGGGGCGGTTCTTTTCAGGGGCGGCGTTCAGAATCTCTCCGTGTCTTTCGTCGTGCTGCTCTGCGGATCGAATAGTGCCCAATACCGTAGAGTAGGCCGTATGATGCACGTAGGCACAGCAAGATGACGCCTCGGTGTATGTATTTGAGCCGGGCAGATTTAGGTCGCACTTTTGAACATGTTCACAGAGAGTCCCTTTTCTCCAAAAAGCAATTTATTACATATACATACAAAAGAGCTGTGGATCTCAAGAAGGTCCAGGCCGTATTCTCATCAGCTCTACCACCCAGTTAAGAAGGGAGAGCCCGGCTAACATGATGGTTCGCTAAGCATCCAGACCACTCATCATCACATTCGCCTTCGCAGCCATCTCGGCACCAAGAGCCATGCAGAATGTATTTATTCCTCGAGTGTACATATGAGAGAGATCTTTCTCGGATCCCGAAGTGACTTTCAGTCTCATACTAGCCGTTCCCTCAGCCTCCAGTCGCACCTCGTGTGCTCCATCCAACGTTTCTGCATGATGTTTACGCATATCGGTTTAGCTATAGCCGGTCTTTCATTTGTCTTTCTTCATCAAGTATGCGGCGACGATCATTACGCGAATTCCGGCAGGCCAGACAGGATCCCGCCTCTCAGCTCGAGTTTGCCCACCATCCGAGACACATCGCAGCCAGACGTCGGCTCTCTATATACAAGTCAGAGTTCTTCCAGACCTCAGGACTCAACTCCTTACCAAGACAATAGTGAGATTATCTATACTCAACCGTTTTTTGACGAAGAACTTGGCGTGCAGAGAAAAGGCCAAAGAAGACCGCCATTAAACAGACAGAGAACGATATACGGGATAATTGATCCTGAAAAGACCAAAGCACTCCAAACTATAGCCGCGATTAGACGGGATCAATGGAAGCAATTAAGGCAAGAAGAAGCCGGATTTCGTGAGACTGATGGAAAGCTGGCGAGCTCCGAGAGCAAGCCAGTGCCAGCTTTGAAAAGTCTTTCAGACCCAGAGAAGGGAACAAAAGTGAAGACCGGACGTTGGTATAACCGCAAAGTCGAAGTCGGCAGTAAACATCGCACCGGGCGGCTAGTCCGATCGGGCCCGGGCCCCGAAGCGGAGAATACTGGGACTCGGCCGGGTTCGGAATTCTCGAGTTTTCAAGCACAGCCACGCAATAAATACGGAATTCTGGACAGGATAAGGAGTTTTAGGTCAAAAGGCCGTCAGAAAACGGAATAGAATTGGCTCGTTCAATGCCAGAGCGAGGTACGTGATGTGAGTGCTACTTGTCCAGAGAATTTGAGTGACACTGACAATTCACAATTCATTTCCTGATAAGATCCCAAGTCCTGATGATTTCCTCTCGATGGTCTTATCTGTTGGAACACAATGATCTTCGAGAAAGTCTTTGTTTAGCTGAGACCCTAGTCTTCTGCAGCAAAAGATGCATACCATTTAACAGCGCAGGTATTCCAAGGCCTTATCATTTTTTTTTTTTTGCTGTCTGATCTCGAATCTGTGCTTTCCGTATAGACGAAAGTCATGCTTCTTATGAACTCCTATCGTGTTTCCTTTATCAGATATCCAGACTTTCATCAAGGCTTCTGGTGCTGTGGAACCGCGGTACGGTCAAGTAGACACGTGACTTCCATTGTCGTCATCAGCGCGCTATCACGTGTTTTCGCTCCTCCGCCGCTCGTTCTCGTCATCGCATCGCGTATTTCGACTACAGGCTTCGACATGGGAGACGACGACCTGCAGGAAATCAAGGACACATCCTCAGAGGTCGAAGAACTTTCAAGGAAGAACTTTTCTCGGAAGAGAACCGCGGAAGTGGAAGCGGAGGATAAGGTCAGATGGACGGACGAGTCCGACGACCTGCCGGCCAAGCCTACGACAAGAAAGGCGAAACGCAGGTCTCGAAGGCCACGATGTATATCTAGGATACATGGTGATGAAGACCAAGATGACGAAAAAGATGTGGACCTTGGCGGGATTCCAGACTATCTACAGGAGCGACGGCGGGTCTTTGACGCGAGGAGAAGAGTTCACCACGAAGCCGCCCTCATGGTGCCTCCCGACTATAGCGGCATAGACTTTGACGATTTCCAGCGTCTCGGCGACTTGGACGAAAGACCACAGTTTCCCGCGGCCACCGGCGTCAAGCCATGGCGGCCGTACAGAGATATCGAGCTTCCCCAGTCCGGGGGCCTGATACCCGCATCCGTCGCACAATATCTTCGCGACTACCAGGTTACGGGCGTGCGGTTTCTTCATCGAAAATTTGTCTACCAAGAGGGTGGTATACTTGGAGATGACATGGGCTTGGGCAAGACGGTTCAAGTAGTTGCCTTTCTGACCGCTGCCTTTGGCAAGACGGGCGACGAGCGCGATGCCAAGCGCATGCGGGAAATACGCCTCCATAGTGGTCGCTGGTATCCCCGCGTTTTAATAATCTGTCCCGGAAGCCTCATCATGAACTGGAAGAGCGAGCTCGCCCGCTGGGGATGGTGGCATGTCGACGTCTTCCACGGGCCGAATAAGGACGACGTACTTGGCACCGCCCGCTCGGGGCTTCTCGAAATCATGATCACCACGTACGATACATACAAGAACAATCGCAGCGTCATCAACATGGTTGAGTGGGACGCCGTCATCGCCGACGAGTGCCACAAACTGAAGGACCGATATTCGAACACGACCAAGGCACTCAACGAAGTCAACACTTTGTGCCGCATCGGCCTCACTGGCACCGCCATCCAGAATAAGTATGAGGAACTATGGACGCTACTCGACTGGACCAACCCGGGGCACTTTGGCACACGCGCCGAGTGGAGCGAGGCCATCACCAAACCCCTCACCGTCGGCCAGTCGCACGAGGCCACATTTGCGCAGCTCAGCCTGGCGCGCCAAACGGCCAATAAACTCGTCCACAACCTCCTTCCACGCTACTTTCTGCGTCGGATGAAGACGCTCATTGCGGACCAGCTGCCCAAGAAGACGGACAGGGTCGTCTTTTGCCCGCTTACGGACCTCCAGAGAACGGCGTACGAGAACTTTCTCGACAGCGCTGACCTTCATGTGCTACGGACCATCTCGGATGTCTGCTCCCATGGCAAGAAAAAGGGCTGGTGCTGCCAGAAATACCTCCCCAGCGGAACCCCCTGGCAGCGCATCGTCTTTCCCAGCATCATCGTGCTTCAGAAGCTGGCAAATCATTTGACGCTCCTGGCTCCATCGACGACGGACCTAGAATCGAAGCAAGAGACCGAGCTTGGGATTCTTCAAACCTGTCTGCCGGACACGTGGCGTGTGCTCTACGAGGAAAGGGACCGGATCGGAAGTCTTGTCAACCCCGAGTTCTGCGGTAAATGGAAGATTCTGAAGAAGCTTCTGAAGTTCTGGCACGGAAACGGCGACAAAGTACTGGTCTTCTCGCATAGCGTACGCCTGTTGCGCATCCTGCAGCATCTTTTCACCAATACAAGCTACAACGTCAGCTATCTTGACGGCTCCTTATCGTACGAACAGCGACAGGAAGTAGTCGACACCTTCAACTCAGACCCGACCCAATTCGTCTTTCTCATCTCAACCAAGGCCGGCGGCGTGGGTCTCAACATCACGGCCGCCAACAAAGTGGTCATTATTGACCCTCACTGGAACCCGGCTTACGACCTGCAAGCCCAGGATCGGGCTTATCGCATCGGCCAGACGCGTGATGTCGACGTCTTCCGCCTCATCTCCCTCGGCACCGTCGAGGAGATTGTCTACGCGCGGCAAGTTTATAAGCAGCAGCAGGCCAACATCGGCTACACTGCTTCGTCCGAGCGCCGATACTTTCGTGGCGTTCAGCAGGATAGGGCCCGCAAGGGCGAGATATTTGGCCTCGCCAACATCTTCACCTTCCAAGGCGACGCGAGCCTGTTGCGTGATATTGTGAACCAGACAAACATCGCCGAGGCCAAGGCTGGAGTGCTTCTAGCAGGCGTCGACATGGAACAGGCGGCCAAGGACGAAGACCTGGGCACGATCAAGAAGGAGGAGTCGACAGCGACGGATGACAAGGGGCTCGGCCAACTGGCGACGCTGCTCACGGCAGAGGACCAAGAGAAGATGCTGGAGACGCACAAGGCAGCCGTTCCGAAAACAGACGCCGTGCAGGCCATCCTGGCGTCAGCAGGGGTGGACTACACGCACGACAACTCCGAAGTTGTCGGCTCTTCAAAGGTGGAGGAGCAGCTCTCGCGCCGGGCAGCCATGACGTCGTACACGGCCGGAGACGTGGAGGGACGAAGCACTCTGTTCGGCGACGACGATGGCGGCAAGATCGTGTACCGACCGCCGGAGGAAGTCTGCGTGCGGCAATTTTGTGAGATGGCCCGGACCTTTGGCTTTGGCGGGGCGACTCAGTTTGCGCTCGTTGTCGAGAGCTGGTCCCAAGAGGCGAGGACGAATTGCCTCGAAACGTTTTACCGGAAGAGGAGGGCGGCGGCGTGTGAGGACGAGGGCAAGACGGTCAAATCGGAGCTTATGGTGCCTGTCAAGTCAGAGCTTACGGTGTCGGTCGGGGCTGAAGAGAAGGTCAAGACTGAAGAGAAGGTCAAGGCTGAAGATGCAATGGAGCGGGCGTCGATTTTTCTCACATTGGACGACGATGACGACGATGACGACGAATTGTAGTTAGACTGACTTTTTTTTTTTTTTGCGATACCCCTGGCGGTAAAGTCATGAAAGGGTGGCAGTGATTTCTACTCAAAACACATGTAACACTCCGAGAAGATAGCAAAGTCGAACTGGTGTTATGGCCAGAAAACCTCTAAAACCCCCAAAAGAAACGCCCAATACAAGCCTAAACGCCAATACTGATCTCCCATCATAGCAACTCAAAATCATCCAGCTGGTCCCGATACTTCATAATATTGCGCTTCACCTTGCTGCCCACAACCCATGTGACAAAATCTTCGGTAGACCGGGTGACGAGATACGCCGGATCGGTAATGGTATCCGTCCCGACACGAACCTGCCCCTGCTCAATCATCTTGGTAGCCGCCTGGACCGTCTGAGCCATCCGGAGACGTGTCATCACGACAGGCAGCCGTCTCCGAGCAAAGGCACTGACTGTCACGCTGTTCTCCACGGAAGACAGCTTGGAGCGCGACGACAGGACGCCCATGTCGTACAGCTTGTTGAGGAGTTGCGTTTCGATCTTGCGCCGAACTGAGTTGTCAGGGGGGAGGAGCGAGAGACGGTGAGCAAGCTGTCGCAGAGACTGTGATGGGGAGTTCCGCCCTCTTATTAGCAACGATTTCGGTAAGGAGCTGATAAGAAAAGGGTGGGAGATGACCTACGCCGCAGATGCGATTATACTTGTGATAGTCCTCCGGCTTCTGGATCATGTACCGCCGGACAACAGCCTTGTCACGATGGTTCTTGTCTGACTTGTAGGTGAGGAAATCGGTTTTGCGCAGGAGCTTCTGCTCATGATACTTGAGCTTGCGCACCATGACGGGCTACTCAGGTGTTGTGAGGCTGTGATGTAATATGCAATAGAGGAGGAGAAAATCATGGTTGAGGAGGGCTGAGAATTAGGTACCTATTGATAGACGTCTGGTCCGGAGGAGGTTATTCCGTTCCGACCACGATCCATCAAAACCTCAACTCTGGGGCATTGCACATCAGTAGCTTATCACCAGCTTCACTAATCTGCCGGCAAGCTCCCAGGCACGATGCCTCTCCAACATCTCCCCATATTCCGGAACCCGCCCTCGGTAACGGGCTCCATCTTCGTCTTCAGAAAACTCCACTCCGGCCCGGCGTCACAGCAAAGCTACGGAAACTCGTCCCCCAGCAGATTGCGCAACGTCGGTATGAAGACTCGACCGTCCCGCGCATCCGAGAAATACATGGCAGATCTCATAGTCGAGCGCCACGCCGAAAAGAAGAGAGCGGCGAAAGAGACGGAAAAAGTCGCAGGTGCCAAGGAAGAGGCCGCGAAAGTCATGAGACGCATGCACCGCCGCATCGAACCGGGCGAGGTCTACTCCCCGCACGATCTCAGCCCCGTCGAGATGTGGAAGTGGCGCCGCAAGTCCTCGCGCGTCGTCGACGTCGTTGATGCCCTGGGTCTGCGTCCGCTCGACATGTACAAGGTCTGTCAACAACATTCGTTTGTTTTGAACCAGAAGCTGATTGCTTTCGCATCGCAGAACTTTTCTCTTATCCAAGACTTCACCTCGTCCTCCGGCCAGATTCAGAATCCGGCCGTGACCGGACTGCGTCCCGTCAACCAGCGGAAGATCGCCAAGATGATTCGCCGCGTTCAGGGCATGGGTATCTATCCCACCATCCACGATCATCCCGAGCTCCTACGATCCAGATTCTACCCCTCCGATGATAAGAATGCGTGGGAATCCGGAGACCGCAATAGATAGACATCATATCTCAAAGCTCCTATCATGCCTTCATGTTGCGCTCAAACATGATTTGGCATAGCAGATGCTCCTTGACACGTCGACCGAACTTGCTCAACTCCGACCAGGCCTTGGGATATTCGCTCTTGGCCCACTCGCGAAACTCCTCCTGAAGCTCCTGCCCGGGAAGCGCATTGTGCGCCACCGCCAACCTTTTTTGTGGTGTTCGCATTAGTAGTCATCTTCGTTGCAAGTCCCTTTGGATGAAGTAACTTACGCCATTGCGTCCGGCTCAGAACCTACCACGGACGTCATGCGCCGCAACAAGCCTGCGACATCGTCAATACTCCCGGTACCGGCAATGGCGCCGATGTACGCCGTGTAGACGCGTGGCGGCACGTCCAAGTCTAGGTGCTCTATGCGTGCCCATAAGTCGCGCGCCTGCGTGCTCCCGCCTGGAGTTCTCTCCAGTGCCCAGAAGACGGCTTCCAGCGTTGCGTAAGACGGCCCCTCAGGCGACTGTGATATGTCCTTCCACAACGCCAAGGCTATCCGCGGCTTGCCACATGCCGTGTAGGCTAGCATCAGAGCCGTGTTAAGCTTGGTGTCAGGCTGGAGCGTCGTGTCCATCTTGAGCATATTGTGGACCATGCCCAGGCTCTGGCTGTCGGGATGCCGGGCGAGACCCTCGAAGAATTTGACGTACGTCTCCAGGCGGGGATGAAAGTCGAGGCTCCGGTGTTGGCGCATGTGACCAAATACGTGAGACGCCATGTCTGGGCGTTTGCGGTCAAAGAATGTCTGCATGAGCTCCGTCCGCCGCTCAAGGTTCGTCTCCTGGAAGTATTGGCTCAGGATCTGGTAAGCGTCCCAGGCGCGGGCGGTGCTGGTGGCGGTATCGCGGCAAAAGGTGATGAGGGCCTGCTGCACCAGATCCCGCTGCGCCTCGCTGAAGACGAAGGAATGAACCGAGAGCATGTCCATGACTTCAAGCTGCTCGTCATTCTCGAGGAACCGTAGACAAAGGGCGGCAACAGTCTCGGGCCCGAGAAGCACCTGGTCCTCCTCGGCGGCCTCGAGCAGCGTACGCATAAGCTCAAAGTCAGGCAAAGGCTGACCTGACAGTAGTAGCAGGTACCTGTTGAGCAGCTCTCGGTAACGGTCCAGTAGCTCGGGCTTTGACACGTTCTGCCAAGCCTCCGCATACTTGACCTGCTGGTATGTGGCCTTTGCCGCGGCCATATCGCCCGTATCGAGACGCAGCTGTAATGCGATAAGACCGGTCTCATCATTCGGCGAGATACCTCTGACGTCTCCCAGGTTTATAATTTGCTCGCCCAGCTTGGAGTCTTTCAATTCGACGGCTACGCCGAGCAGGCCGTTGAGCGTGTCCTCGTCAGGCTCGATCTTCCCCTCAACGTCTTTCATACGATCTCGCATGAGAGCGTCAACCACGTCGATGCTCTGGCCCGCCAGCAGTCTGGCCTGTAGTATGACATCCCAGTAGCTTTTAGGCGGCAGCGACTCACTCAGCGGGAGAAAATGGCGCTTGGCGAATTCGTTGCGACCATTACGCATTGCCCACGACGCCAAGGCACGAAACACCTCTGGTCGAGGACGACCCTGCCCCACGCTTTTCAGGAACCAGCGCTCCGTCCCAATCTTATCGTCGCGCTCAGCGAAGAAGCAGACCATGATGGACTGCATGCGGGTGTTATGCGCGAAGTCGGCTGTCACGGCACGTTCGGCAAGCCGGTTCAGCATTCCCTTTTTTCCTTCCCTAGCAAGGCCGCGGGCTACGACCTGGACGAGCCCTTGCTCCCTGTCGAAAAAGGCTGCCTTGGCGACGTATTCAGGGTTGACAAGATACGTCGACACCATGTTGCCAGCTTCCACAGCGCAGCCATAGCGACTGAGAGCCCTGACAAGGCTACCCCATATGTATATAAAATGCTGAGAGCCGGCGTAATACCAGCAAGCGTTGTGCAATTTCCTGATGAAGTCGACGTGCTCCTGGCCCCTTTCCTCGGGTTCGACTTCGAGAAGCAGCCGACGAGCAAGATTAAGGTCAGAAGGGGAGAGAAGTTGCTCCGGGGAAAAGGACGACTGCCCCGGCCACAGATACTCGAGTAAACGAAGACATTGTAGCGCTTGGGTGCTGTTGAGGGGGAGCCTCCGATCAAGCTTGCTCTGCATAAGCTTTCTCCACGCGTTGACGAGCTCCGAATTGTTGGACGGGCGGACTTTGTCGAGAACATGGCCCCTCCAGATCATGATCTCCAGCCATCCTGGCTCGTATCTGGGCTTTCGAACCTCGCGCGGCGGCTCCTCGAATAGCTGTTTAAAAAAGGTGCGTCGGAAGCTACGTCCAGCGGCGAGGCGGGGAATTGGTCTGTGAAGGGTGAGAGCCGCGTGCAATATGCAGGACGGTGTTGCAGCGCACCCGGAAGCCGAGGCGATGATTGATGGACGGCCATGGCGAGCCAGGCTGGCTCTCATGGTGGTCGATAGGCCTGAGCCGCCTGACGCATCGCCGGGGTCCAAAGGTCGAGAGGTGGATGCTGTGGAGGAGCTGTCAGAGCTCCGGACGTGGGAGCTTCAGCCGAGGACTTAGCCGATGATTCGCCGGCCGTGGTCAAGGCAAACCGTCAATCTCAGACTCCCACCACCCAACCACACTCCGATCCGACAAAAACACTTGCCTGTGTGTCTGGGTTCTGAGGTGATGCATGTATGACGATTTTGGAAACAGAATGGACCAAATGACCTGAAGACTGCAACCACGATAGTTGAAGACCACCCAATATTAACCCCCAACAGTGATACTCTGGAGAGATAGGCGGTTCAACAGGTCCCCTGTAGACGAAGCGTCGATTGCAGTAACATGAGAAGGCTCTCCCAAATGAGGCTTGCTAACAAAATTCAATCCACGGCCTATCTCTAGGGTGTCAACGAATACATCATCATACACACACACAGACTGGAGATGAGTATGATTGACCGGTCAAACCCCCCGACTCGATTCAACAGCCACTTCTTTCCGCATCTACTAAGAGCGTCCTACTGACGTATCCGTATGTATCCGTACACACCTGCAGCATCTTGAAAGCCATGAACGCTACGAAAACTATCCCGACTGTTATCAGCCAGCGTTAGGGTCCCGATGCGACGCTGTGGCAGAAGGTAAGTCAGGTGAGTGACCTGCAATTTTCCCCCCCTGTCAGCAAGCTGCTAACAGCTGTCAAGGGTGGGTTTGAAGAGTTTCTTCGGAAGAGTTGCCTTCCGGACTGCATAACAAACAAGTCAAATTCACAATGACATCATTCATGTGCAGCCGTTCTGACGTTCTGCAACTCTTACCTACCTTGTACTATCCGTATGTACATACCTAGCTGCCCCCGGGGGTGCGCTGAACATAGGGGGTGACAGGTGTCTTAGAGGAAAACACCTATTAAACAAGTAGTGACTAGATACCAACATATGTACTTAGGATCAAACAGATTCTCATACTATGTTGTATAGAACTAAGCTCTGAGACGGTATGTATAGCTATTAATGCCTTAATTGCTGTTTCCCTAGGATTATTGTCTAAAGGTACGATATCTGTTGATAGGTCTTAACCTCTATTGATAGGTCTTAACCTCTGTTGATAGGTAACCTCTGTTGATAGGTAACCTCTGTTGATAGGTAACCTCTGTTGGCCGCCTTCTTCTTTGGCTTCTTCTTTGGCTTCTTCTTTGGCTTCTTCTTTGGCTTTTTCTTTGGCTTCTTCTTTGGCTTCTTCTTTGTATATGTATGTGTAGGGGGGGGGGGCGGGGGGGGCAAAGGCATATAGGTAAGTCTTTGGGTAGAAAAAGAAAAAATAGCGTAGTGCCGTAGTGGCTTAGAAGTAGATAGAAATAAAAGAGGTTGTCTATTCGATTCCTCGTAGGTGTGATTTTTGTAGTATTGTATTCCTCGTATACCGTAGCCGTAGCCGTAGCCGTAGCCGTAGCCGTAGCCGTAGCCGTAGCCGTAGTATAAATCCAAGAGTACCTCGTAGAAAATAATGCAAAGTACCCCCTAGTCCGTACGAAGTACCTGTTCAAAATTTTTTGATAGCTTTTTACGGCCGATAGAGTTTTAAATTAGAACATATGTGGACAGAGATACACCCCGGTTACACTAAGGTTCAAGTAGAACATATATTACCCCCCTACCATATGCCTACCCCTATGTCCAGCGCACCCCCGGGAGCAGCTAGGTATGCATTAATCGCCATTCGGTATCATGAGTACTATTGTGGGGTGTAGGCATCAGGGATACGACTCGGGCATGACGCATAGAGGCATAGGGAGGGTTAGACCAGGGGGCTCTTATAATCCCGGCACGGCCCCCCCCTTTATATATCGGGGCATAGTCTCGATATATCTCTATAGCTATTATATACCGAGATTACCTAGGGGATAATTATCCTACTAGGTACCTATACTTCTATAGTATATAGCCTCCTATCTCCCTAGGTTTTTAGGCTCTTAAGTAATTATATTTACTTATTAATTTATTATTTTTTTTAGCCTTTTTTATTATACTCTTAAGTATACTTAAGAATTATAAGCCTAATTATTAGTTAATCTTTAAAATAATTAGCTAATTAGAATCTTATTTTTTAAAGCTATTTATAATACCCTTTTTTATATAAGGATATTTTTTATTAGTATTTTTAGAATTAATTTAATATAAAGCCTTTTTAATCTTTTTTTTTACTTTCCTAATTATTTATCTATTTTCTCTTTTTTAGGATTCCTACCTATAAAGATTATTTAATTAAATTAATCCCCTCCTTATCCTTTAAATTTAAATATCTCCTCCTACCCTTAACCTTAAATCTTACCGTTTATTATAGATTCTAAGTTAATCTCCTAAATTTATATTTACCGCCTAAAGGGTAAGTTAGATTAAACCTTATAAATTAATAATATTAAGGTATAAGCTAAGGCTTAGAAGGTTTAATCCTATTATAACCCTAATAGTATTAATATTATTCCCGGTTATTTAGTTAATCTCCCTAATAATACTATTCTTATTACCCTTTAAAGGGATATTTATAAAAGAAATAAAATCGATAAACTAGAAGACTTCTTATAGTACTTTAATACCCTAATTTACTAGTCTATTAATAATAATTATTATAAAGCTATCTTAGGCTAAAATACCCCTAGGGGTTATATTTAGGAGCTTTAAGCGTATATTATCCCTAATAAAGACGGCGAAAAATATATTACCAAAAAGAAGTATTTAGCCCTTATTACTAAGTATAAATCTTAGGATTAAATAGCCTAGTCTATTTTTTTTAATCGGGTAATTTAGGATTATAAGGACCTTAATATTCTTATTAATTCCTTATAAATACTAGAGGATTTCTTAACCTCCTTTAAGCTTATTAATATTAATTAGCTTAATAACTTTTAAAGCCTTATTTATTTTTATAATAACCTAAACCCCTATAGTAAGATTAAGGTTATTAATATTATTTCCCTCTTTTAGTTATATATTTAATCTTATTTAATAAAAACCTTTAAAGGATTTATTAATTAGATAAATAGGATTACTAAATTATAATAGAATTCTCGTTTATAATACCTATATAGGACCTATTATACGATAAAATAAGACTAGTAGACTACTTATTAAACCTTTAGATTTATATATAATAAATCCTCTCGTAAAGGATAAAAGATTAGGGATAAGGTAAAGAAAAAGCTCGAGAATTACTTTAAGGTATACTCTTAAGAAAAATTAAAGGCCCTAAAATAGTAGCCTCTATTTAATAAGGAATTAAGCCTAATAGTCTTTTAAATCCTAAATAATACCCTAGTACTATAATTTATAATTAATATTATATTTTATAACTTAGGGGTATTTATTAATATAATTACCTAGATAAACTAATTAATTAATACTCTTATTTATAATTCTAAAACGAATATTATAATAGTTAATATTAAGTATAACTACTTATATAAGGTATAATAACCTTTATAATAGTCCTTATAGTTATATAATAAATCTACTTTCGGACCTTATAATCTCTTAATACGAGGAATCGCCGGATTTAGCGATTTACTTTATATTATAGTCTTTACCTTCTTAATAACTATTTAATTATATGATTTAGGGTTATCTCGTAGATTCTATAGACTCCCTCGGCTATTCTATACGACCCTTCGGCTACTCCATAAGATCCTATAGGAAGATAATAGATTATAGTAGAATCGTTAGGAAGCTTTTCTCTTTTTCTTCTATATTCTAGATTAGAAGAGGTACTTATATATAAGTAGTTAGAATAATTACTCCTTAGATAGAGAGTTAGAAATAATAATTATATAAAGTTTATCCTAACTTTATATAAAGTATTAATCCCCTTACTCTTTATCTTTATTCCCTCTCCTTATATATAAAGCTTTCCCTAATCCCGATAATTATAAGCCCGGCTTACTAAGCTCTTAACGATTTGTTTAAAGGTATTTATAAAGTAATAAGTATTTAAAAATTAATTAGAGCCCTAAAATAACCTTTTTTTAAAATTAAGAAACCCTAAGTTATCCTTTTAAATTCCTTCTTATAAGGAAGAACCCCTTTTATATAATAAAGACCGAAAACCTCTTAATTATAAAAAAATTAAGCTTCTTCTTATAAGGAGAGACCTTATTTCCTTCTAATAAGGATTTATATATTTATATAATAGACTTAAAGCCTACTTATAATTAATAAAATAATAAAATAATAAAGGTAAACTTAAAGCTAGTATAAAAATAAATAAAACCCTAGAACCTTTTAATTAAAGCTTATAAACGTAGATTAAAAGTATAAAAATATTAAATAATAATACCCTTAATACTTCTATTACCCTTAGGGGACCTAATAACTAGAAGAAGTAAATTAGTATTATTAAGAAGTATACTAAACTATATAACCTTTAGGTTTATATTAACCCTAAAGTAATAAACTAAATTCCCCTAGTTAAGCCTATAATACTATTAAAGCTCTTAAATAAATAGATTATTTAAATAACTATTAATAATATAATTAAGGCTTATAAGATTTAAGTCTTAATATATAAGTATAGACTTACTACCTATAAAGCTAAAATAAAAGCCCTTACTAAGATTTAAGAGTTTATTATAAAGACTAATAATTCCTACTATAGTTCTATTACCTATAAGAGTAATATAGCTATAAAACTCCTAACCCTATATAACCGAATTAAACTATTAGTATAGATTTAATAAAGGAAAATACTTAATTAGTATAATAAGGTACTAAAAGTACTCGATAAAACGAAGATTACCGCTTAGGTTTCGAAGTACTAAAAGGCTTTAACTAAGATTAGCCTTAAATTACTCTCTAATAATAATAGGATTTAACCTATAATAGTATTCGTTAATACTATTAAGGAGGTTAACCCCGAATTTTATAATTACTAAATAAATAAGATTAAAGAACTTATAAATAATAGTACTATTATTAAACCTATTATCCTTAATAAATACGAATAGTATACTTAGGGCTGGATTAAGAGAATATAAGAGTAATTATTCTCCTCTATACTCTATATACGGAGAGTATACCCTAATAGGCGGCTATAAGCCCTATAACTAAGGGCGACTATATTATATAATCCTTCCCTTCCTAATACCTCTATACGCTTATACGCATATTCTCCTACGGCCTCCGTATATTCTAACGAATATATATTATAGTATTACGCCTCGAAAATTACTACCCATAGTAATCCTATATTCTTATCTAGTTAATCTATTCCTAATATATAAGGAAAACGAACGAGAAGGAAAAGTAAGAAAAGGAAAGAATACGAGGGAAAAGGCCGATTATCTTACTCGCTAATTACGGTAGGATTAGTATACGGTAGAGGCCTACTATACCTTAAAAGTATTAATCGCTCCTTACGAAATAGCGGTAGTATTAACCTACTAATTATTATTAGCTCCTTAGCCCTTCTAGCGGACTAAATACTACTAGTAAGGCTTACCCCGTTTAAAGTATCGGTCCCTAACGCTTATAATATAGTTAATCTTATAGTATATATCTCTCTCGCCTATAGCCTTAAGTAGATTCTATACGGTCTCTATAGCTCTAGGCTCCTTATCCTTAAAGTAGCCCTCGTAAGCGGGTTAAAGATATTCGATAAATATTACTAGGTAAATATAGGCGTATATAGGTAAATCGAGCTCTATAGCTAAGGGGTTAATTATCCGTTTAATAATATACGGACCCTTATACTACTATAATTATTTCTTAGAGGGTTATCTAGGCGTATAATATCCCTTATAAAGCCTAAGGTAGACCTTCTACCTAGGCTCTAGAAGAATTAGCTAGTATTTTATATTATACTACTATTTAGCCCTTATTATAACTAGGTTTATTACGAAGTCTACTTAGTAATAAATAGCCTCTTATAGGTATAGGATATTATCTACTAAGGCGTTATCGGCGGACTCCGTAGGTATACGTAGCGAATACCCGAATAAATAAGTATAAGCTATTATCTTAATCCTTAAATTATACGCGGAATTTAGGTTTTATTATAAGGCGGGTACTAATAACTTCTAATCGATTATTAGCTCTTTAACGTATAATAAGCGGAGGGTAGTCTTAATAGTCTAATTATAGCGCTCGGATAGGCTATCGGCCTATAGATAATATACTATAGTTATAATAATCTTAGTTCCGAATACCTCCTAAAGCTCGCGCTATATATCCGAATTAAATTTATAATCGTAGTCGTTAATAATAACCGATAGTATACCCTAGTCGTAAAAAAAAAGCTACTTACCTAGCGTTTACCCCTAATCTACGGCGTTATACGTTAAATAGCTAGGAATTAATAACGTTCTCTTACTAAAAAGGTATATAATTATTAAAAGGAAGTTAAACGTATTAAAGCCTTTTATAGCCTAGGGAGAATCTATAGAATCCGTCGGAGGGAGGTCGATAATAAAGTCTATCGTAATACTTTTTATAAGGACTTTAGGGGCTTTAATTAGCGTATAAATCCTAGTAATAGGCTATTAGTCTATTTACCTAAGGTAGTAGGCTTTATAGGCGGTAATATACTTTTTTATACGCTTTATTATATCCCGGATTATATATACTTTAAGGTCTTAGAGTATATAGACTTCCCCGAAGTAATTCCGCTAATTATACGTTATTATAATAATCTTATTAGCCTCGTAATACGGTATATATAAACGCTCGTATCCTATCGAAGTCCGATAATAAAGTAGACTATCCCGTAAAAAAAAGGGGATACCCTACCTCTTAGCCTTCGCGATTTAGGAGGCCTAAGAAGAAGTAGTAGTACCCTTATAGCTTTTAAGTATATCGATAATCTTAGAGAAATATATATTAGAATAATAGCCTATAGAGAATACTTTTTTAATAGCGGGATTTATAATCGCCTTAGAAACGATAAAAGTATAGTCGAGTATTTAGAACTTAGGGTCTTTATATTCGAGAAGAGTATTAGTCTTAGGCGTAATTAGCCGACTTAATATATTAGGGATAAAGTTCTTTTCCCTAGGTAAGTAGTAGATTTATAGATTATACTATAAAAGATAAATACTAATAATAATAAAACGGCGGTTAGTATAGTCGGTACTAGTAGTACTAAGGGTACGCTTCTTATAGATTTACTTTATTATAGAATAATCTATTAGGATAACTAAAAGGAGTATATTTAACTATACTATAACCTATATCTTCTTAACTACCTAAATAAGATAGCCGACCTTAAGCTCGGAGGGCCTATAGGATTATTTAGTAAAGGTTAATTCTCGGGAAAGAAAGTAAATAGGCTTTATAGATTTAACTAGAATAGGATTACCTAGCTATTATTTATTATCGCGAAAATAGTAGAATATAGCCGTAAAGCCTCTTTATAAAGAGCTATCGAGCTAATAGAATAAATAATAATCCGGGTCTATATACCGAAGTATACGGCAGGAGGCAATATCCGCTTAAATAGTATAGAAGGCGTTAAATTCCTACGGAGTCGGCTTAAACGAAACGGAGTATATAAAGGCTTTCCGTTTCTAAGGCTCTCCTATAACTACCTTACTAATATTATACCTATAGTATAAAAGAGTAACCTTCCGGGCTTATAGGGGCGCGATAACCTAATTATAGTATAGAATTATAAATCTTAAAAAGCTAATCGTATTAATATAGTTCTTAAGATCTTATAGAGTTATAGGGAATTAGAGTAAAGCGAATACTATAATCCTTTCGGCTAAAGAGCTTATACTAAGTCTATCGATACGATAATTAAATAACTATATAGAAGGGTACTTAATCTATAATTTCTTCGGATTTATTATAATATTAAGACTATTAAAAAGGCTAAAAGCGGTAGCTAAGTACTTTTGATAATCTTTTACGGTCTACGAGAATATTACGATATTATTAATAAAAGTACGATAAAATAAGTAGTAATAGTATAACTTATAGTCTATATATCTCTAAGCGAATACTAGGCTATTATAGAAGCCTATAAGCGCTATAGTAAACTTTTTAAGGCTATAATAACTCGTAATTATAAAGTATTCCTAATATTCTTCGTAGACCCTAAACTAATAAAAGAATTATAAGGCGTCGATAATAATAATAAAACGATTACCTTAGATAGCGTATATAATATCCTCTTATAATAGTAGTAAATAAGAGTCGGGAATTATAACCTTATTAATACTACGTAGGTTTACGATAACGTAGTCTTTCGGCTACCTATCGATTATTCTCTAGATAACGAAGACCGGGAAAGTAAAGGGGGTTAGCCCTTTAACCTACTCTAGTTAGCCTTAATAGTATAAACGATCGTATATTTTATCGATTAGGTTATAATCTTTAATACCTTATAAGTAGGGCTATTATATAACCTTCTACTTATACTAATCTAGAGTAAGTAGTACTAAGAATTCCTCTTTAGGTTTAAGGTATATATTATTAGTATCCTCCTAAAGATAATAATAGCGCTTAATAATATATAAAAAACCCTATATAATTAAGGGGTCTTTATTATATATATAGCTCCTAAGACTACTAAGGACTTCCGGTAAATCTATAGGCTTTTATACGAGTAGGAGGCTATACGCGAGTTCTCTAATTAGGACCTCCTCGACTAGTATAAATTCCGTAGGGGCGATTATAGGCTCCTAACCTTATATATAGGCGAAGACGGCGTTAAAGAATAGCGTTAACAAGGGGTTAGAGTACGGTATTAAAGGAGTCTCTACGATAAAGGATTCGGTAAGCCTACTATTAGTAATACCTTCGTTCTAAACGCTAAAAAGTATTAGGTTAATATCGACTCTTAACGTAATACTATTCTCTATCGAGTCTATAGGGCCCGATTATATATTATAGAAAAGGGTAAATCCTACTAGAATAGACTTAACGGTAAGGAAGCCCGAGTCCCTCTACTCCTCTAAGTATCCTAACTTAACCTTCCGATCGAGAATAAGCGGCTTATCCGACTAATTATAAGTAATAACTACCTATAGAGTCTTCGAATTAATAATAGCGTATAGAATACTAGGTAGAATACTATAGAAAGAGAAAGACTTTCTAGATAGAATTTCTTTCTATTTAATAGGGATTATAATTATACTACTTACTAGGATTATTACCTTCCCTCGATATTATACCTTCCTTATAATATTAACCTAAGGCTTATCTACGGAGAATAGGATTTTAAAGTCGGCTAAGGTACCGAGATAAATTATTATAATCCTATAGTTAATATTCCCTTAATAAGGCTAAAGGAAGGTATTACCTAGTAAAGCTCTTATACTTAGGTTATTAATAACCTATCCTAAGGTAATAAACCTAGAAAATCCTACGGGCGATCTATCCGCTTTAAACCCGCGGGATAGGAAGGAGAAGATAGCCTAAGTCGTATAGATAAAAGGCTCTCCTAAGATCCCTCTAATCGGTATAGGCTTTCTTTCCTTAACCTTATACTCGAAGTTTAGAATAAATTTACGGTCGATAAGCGGATTCCTATAGCCTATATTAGGATAAACTTTAAAGCTAGGTTTATCGGGTATAGCCTATACCTTAATACGGAGGTACGAATAGGAATTAATTCCTTACGTATTAGTCCTAGCCTTTATTAGCTTAGGGATATAGATTACCTTAGAGTTAGCGGTCTTTAGGACTTTTGCCTTAGCCTACTTTCGATAAATAAGCTAGCTTACCTTAGTTAAGTTCTATAAGTACTTATATAGGCTATTACCTAAAGGAAACTTATAATAATAGTAGGAGTACTCGTAGGCCTTAAGGCTATACTTAGTCTCCTAATAAATTCTCTTTAGGCTAATATAATCCTTTATAGTAATATACTTATTTAGGGTAATAGTAATAGAAAATCGTTAACTATATTTACCGTATTAATAGGCTCCTTAAGGGTTATTTTCTTAGGCCTTAACGAGGAAAGCGTATCCCGTATTTTCTTCGGGGGTATCCTCCTCGGATAAAGCGGATAAAGCGGATAACTCGTTCTTACTATTACTAACGCTAGATTCGTCGACTTAATACTTATTCTCGAAGTATACCTTCTTCTTTTTCTTCTTTTTAACGTAGTTAATATAGCTATAGCGATAGGAATTATTACTATAGTACTAGGAATTATTACGGTTATATACGTTTTAATTCCTATAGTTATAACGCCCTCCCTAATCGCTATTATAATAATATCCTTAGTTATTATTATAATAATATCCTCGGTCGTTATCGCGTTTTTCTTCGCGCTTCTCCCCCCCTAAAAAGGGTTATTAATCCCTACGATTACTACCGGATTTATAGTTATCCTATAAGGACTTAATAATAAGTATTTTATTAAACTTAAGATACTACTTAAGGTACTTATTAATATATTCTTTATAGGATTTAATATCTCGGATCTAGTAGATTAGGATTATACGACTCTTCGGAGGCTTAAGTTCTTTAGTAATCTCGATAACGATAAAAGGAAAAATAATCTTAAGAATCGCCTTATCGGTTATAATATAGAATTACCGGGTAAGAGAAACCTTATACTATAGTTAGTAAGTTAAAAATATTATCTTATTAACCTATATATCGATAGTATATTTAGCGCTATAAAGTTCTTATTAAACCTATATAATTAGGCGGCGGAATCGCTTTTAAAAACGCCTTATAAAGTAATATAAGGTACTAAAGGTAAGCTTTTAGCGCTATTCGAAGTTTAGCTTAACTATATACTATATAAGAGTAATACCTATAAGAAATAAAAGGTAGAATAGGTAAAGAGTATAAGCGTTATTTAATTCGTAAATACGAAGGTATTTATAAAAGAGGTTAATATCTATAAAAGTAACTTTTTTATTTTTATTAATAATAATACCTATACTATTAGGATTTAGAAAATCCGGGTAAAAAGTACTAATATTATCTCTTTTAAGCCTTTTACTAATAGCTTCTTCGGAAGCCTTATTAATAATTAGGTCTACTAAAAAGTCTTATCGATAATAGCTAGGCTCCGTAAAATCTAACTTAGATTTAGAATCGGAGTTATTAAGAGGTACGGACTATTAATAGCGTTTACCCTATAGTATCTATCGGAAGATAATAGCTTCTATAGTAAAATAAGCGGATCCTTTATTAATAGTAATATATTTTTTAATAGAGGGCTAGACTAAAGCTTATTATAAGAGCGTTTATAAGGGCTTATAATTAGTAGAATATAATTCCTCCGACTCTCCCTCGTCGATAGGTATAAAGAGGTTATATAAAAAGACCTTAGGCTTAAGGATATTATCCGTATAATACCTCTTAAAACGGGCTTAAATAATCCCTACTATATTAAGGTACTCGTCCCTCGTACTTTTATACCGGAGTATTTTATAATATATTCTAGGATAAGCGCGCTTAAGACGATAAATAGTTATATAATAGGTATTTATATAATCTAAATTATAGTTTATAAATAAGTCTAGAGTAATTATAGTAGGTTATTTAATAAAAAACTTATAAAAGTATAAGGCCTATATAATTATAAATCGGAATTTACTATTCGTCTAAATACCCTAATATAATTCCTCCGTATACTCGACCGGGTTATTAAAGGTAATAAATATAGACCTTTAATACTCCTTATTTCCTATAGGCTCCGGGGATATTTCCCTAATAGTAGTACCCTTATCTTCCGGGTCGGAGTCTACCTTATCTATAGTACGAAAGCTAGGCTCCCCTATACTAGTACTAGGCTTGCCTATATAAGAGCTTATCTAAGAGCTAGGCTCCCCCTCCTTCCGTACAGGTCCCTTCCCCTTTCCTACGGGGGCGAAGGTATCCTTAGCTATAACGTATTTTATTTTAATAAGGCTTATTATTTTACCGAGTCTTTTTAATTAGTCTATTATACCTATAGAACCTAAGATATTATCTAGGTTCTCTATAAATTAAATAAGCGGGGAACGTAATAAGTAGTCTATAGTATCGTAAAAGTACTATAGGTCTTAAGAGGATATAATACTACCGCTATAAAGGGTTATAAGATTTATAATTTATAAGGACTAGCTTATAGGCCTATCCGATTATAAGGACTAGTATAAGGCCTATTTAATTATAAGGACTAGTAAAAAGCCTATCTAATTATCCGATTAGAATAATTATAAAGTTATCGCTATAAGCGAAGTAGAATTACTATTATTTAGTATACTTAGGGCTAGATTAAAAGAATATAAGAGTAATTATTCTCCTCCGTACTCTATATACGGAGAGTATACCCTAATAGGCGGCTATAAGCCCTATAACTAAGGGCGACTATATTATATAATCCTTCCCTTTCCGATGCCTTTATATGCTTATACGTATATTCTCCTACGGCCTCCGTATATTCTAACGAATGTATATTAACGAAATTAGTAATTAATTCGAGAAAGTTACTCTTTTATTAAAGCTATCCTAATAGCGTATACCTATAGCCCTTATTATATAAAAGGGAGAGAGTAATAATAGGCTAAAGCTATAATATATATATAGAAAGTCCTACTTTTTCGGTAACTACTTTTATTATAATAAGGGTATTAGGCTAAATAGATAAAAACCTAATTCTAACGTTATTAAGAAGATAAAGGCTCTTATTAAAGAACGACCTTACCTTAAGGACTTAGTAGAAAAATTAATTATTATTACTAATTAGATTAAAGATAAGAAAAAGGAAAATATTCCTATAGTTTTAGCGGTTATAATAGCCTTCGTAGTTAACGTAGGGCCTATTAATTTAATAAATCCTAGGGCTTATTCCCTTTAGAAATTAATTATTATAAATATAGGGGTTAATAATTATATATTCTACGAACTTATACTTTTTATTAAATATACGCCCCTAGTAAAGCCCTTTTAGGTCCTTTTGGGATTTAGTTCTCTCCCTCTTTTAGGAAAAGGGACTATAGAATTCCCTATTAAGAATAGGAATACCTAGAAGCTTATTAATATCCTATATATTCCCGATTTTTATTATAATATAGTTTTAGGCTACCGATTTTATAAAGCCTAAATCGATTAAAGCCTTCTTAATAGGATTATATATATTAATAGATAGCGGGTATATTATATAATAACTATATATAAGTAGGCCGTATTATATTATTATAAAAACGATTATATACCGCTTATAGCTATTATAGCTATAATAGTATTAAATATTAACGAGAATAAAAATAAAGATAATAATAACCCTAGCCTAATAGTCCTTTATTAACGATTTAGCTACCTAGGAGCTACTACTCTTAAATAGATTATAAGAGTTAAGGATACCCCTCTTACTATTAATTACTAATTATATTCCCTCGTAAAAGTAAAGTATTTAATTAAAAGGACTCCTTTATTTTCTAAGGTAGAATAACCCTTTTAGAGAATATATTTTAACCTTTTCCCGTATAATACTTTATATAATAGGAAGATAATAGCGTTTATAGTTATTAATAATTATATAAAGGTTATATTTTACTTCCTACTAGCTAATACTATAATAATAATATTAGTCCGTATATTAAAGGTTCTTATAATATTTATTAAACGATAATTTAACCTCGAAGTTATAATTCTTTACTATAATAACGACTATAGGTTATAATTAGGCTATAATAAATAAATCGAACGTAATAGTATTTAAAATAAAACTATAACGCCCTATACCTCTACCTAGAATAGCCCCGCTAAGCGCGCTAAGGGGGTAGTAGGAATAAAGGCTAGAGCTATAGGAATCGGGGCTAACCTCCAGAAGTCCTTATAACTAGAAATCTAGAAAATAATAACCTATATTTATAATAGGACTCTAAATAGTTTAGTAAGGGAGGAGGGGTACTCCTAAAAAAAGAAGGGAAAGAGGGAAAAAGAAGGGAAAAAGGGGGAAAACAAAGGAGGAAAAAGGGGTTAAAAATCCATAGTAAAAGTAGTTAAAAAGCAGGATTAAAAGTAAAAGAAAAAAGCTATAGCCTAGTACCCGTACTAAGGCTAGGAGAATATACTTATAGTAATTAACTTATATTCTTAAAGAAGGGGCTATCCTAGCTTCCTTACTTTTCTTCTTAAAGAAGAAGGAAGAAGGGGGGGAAAAGGACTTCTTTATATATAAGAATTAGGCCTCGTAGCCTAGCCTAGCTACTATAAGGGTTAGGCTCCCTAGCGCTACCCTATATCCTAGGCGTTAGTCTAATAATATTACCTTCCTAATCTAGCCCTTTAGGCTAGGAGCCTTATACTACTATATAGCCGGGAGTACCTATTACTCCCGCTAAACTACTCCCTATAGTATAAGTACGGCTATAAAGAAAGGGGAAGAAGAGAAGAAAGAAGAAGGTAAAGGTAAAGAAAGGCGGGCGTACGTAATAATAATACGGGAGTAATTAAAGGATATAAGGGGAAGGGAGATACGAAAAAGAATAAGAAGGAAAGAAATAAAAAAAGGAAAAGAAGAAAGGAAAAGAGAAGAAAGGAGACCCTAAGTACTAACCTTATTCCTAGGGACTACTTAATTAAAACCCTTTATAATAGTAGGTTATATATCTAGGAAGGAAAAGTTAACTCCCTATAGGACTAGAAACTATCCGGGCTATAACTCTAGACGGTAGGAAGGAGAAGACGGCGATAAGGAACGGGTAAGTATAGTAGCGTCGGTAATATCTCGTCGCTAGCTAACTTCTTCGTCTCTAAGGAGGAGAGAGGCGAAGAAATAAGCCCTCGAAAAGAGAAGGCTGTACGGGGTTAAACAAGGACTCTAGCTAAGGTCGTTTAAAAGCATTTACCGGATATTTTATAGTAGAGCTAAGAAAAGACTAAAAGAGTAAGTAGTTAAGTTATTATTAGTATTATTAATCTACTAGTAGAAGGAAGTATACCTCTCTAGCTAGTCGATCGTATCCTTAGGCTTATTCGGCCGTCTAGCCTCGTATTACTATAGTTATAACGGGAGACCTACTTAATAGGCCTAATTAAATACTCTATAATAGCGAAGGAGTATTACCTTAGCTATTAACTAGGTATCGTAGCCGTCTATTAGGTCTTCGACCTATTAGCGGTAGGCGGAGCCGACGAAGAAAGGGAGCTACTCGAGTCTTTCTTCCGGGATCTTGGCCTCGAAGCGTACGAGGAACTATTTAATCTCCCGTCCCTAAAAAGGAAGAAGGGGAGAAGAAGAGCCCGAAAGAGAGAAACGAGTAGGTATTAAGGGGGGGTAACTACCGTAGGTCCTATAACGGGGGACTAAGGTAGGGCGGAGTAGAAAGGGAAGAAAGTAAAGGAAAAGAAGGAAACGCTAATAACGCTAAAAACGCCGAACGAGAAGAAAGTAAGGGAGAAGCTAAAGGAACGTCGGAATAAGAAGGCGGCGGTAGTACGAATATCGTATCCGAACCTTATTATTATTACTACTACTATTAATCGCGATCCTACTCTTTATCTCGATCCTAATCCCGTTATTACTACTACCGGCTATTAATTAAATAGTTAGGGTAGGTAGTCAGGTCGGTAGTCGAAGAGGGTATACCGAGAGGGAGGAAGGAGAAGAAGATAGAAGACTAGAGAAGGAAAAAGGTAGCCGAAAAGATAGGGCTAAGGAGGGCGTTCGAGAGTATAAGAAGGAGTAAAAGAGGGAAGGTTACTAAGGAGGCCTCCGCTACTGCCTTTACCGCCGGGAAAGAAGAAAAAAGAAGTAAAAAGAAGGAAGAGAGAGAAGCTAAAAACGACGAAAAAACGAGCGGGAAAACTAGCTACGAGGGAAGGAACGTCGGGCTAGCCTGCTAAAGTCCTCTAGGCAGGGTCCTTAAAGACGGGAAGGAAGAAGGAGAAGAAGAAGAGGCTGTAAATAGTTATTATACCTATCGGCGCGAGCCCCTCGTCTTTCCCCCCTCCCGACTAAATTAGCCAGCGCTATCGACCTTAATTAAATAGTATCGACGCTATTAAGGCCCTAAAGCTAAAGAGGAAGCCGTCTACCGGCTAGGGAGAAGAAAGGTATATTAGAGTATCCTGAAAAATGCCTCCTAAACGTCCTATTATAACGTTCGATTACGACCCCGGAGACTAGTTTTAGTAAGGGAGGAAGGGCACTCCTAAGGAAAAGAAGAAAAAGAGGGAAAAAGAAGGGAAAAAGGGGGAAAACAAAGGAGGAAAAAGGGGTTAAAAATCTATAGTAAAAGTAGTTAAAAGGTAGGATTAAAAGCAAAAGAAAGAAACTATAGCCTAGTACCTATACTAAGGCTAGGAAAATATACTTATAGTAATTAACTTATATTCTTAAAGAAGGGGCTATCTTAGCTTCCTTACTTTTTTTCTTAAAGAAGAAGGAAAAAGGGGGGAAAAAGGACCTCTTTATATATAAGAATTAGGCCTCGTAGCCTAGTCTAGTTATTATAAGGGTTAGGCTCCCTAGCCTACCCTATATTCTAGGCGCTAGTTTAATAATATTACCTTCCTAATTTAGCCCTTTAGGCTAGGAGCCTTATACTATTATATAGCTAGGAGTACTTATTACTCCTACTAAAATAGGTCGATTAAATAGTTTATACTATTTAATAAGTTATATAATTAGCTTAAGGATTATAATAAAGAATAAATAAGTTATATTATTAATATATTATACTTATAAGTATATAAGTACTTTATATACTCTTTTATAAGATAAGCCTAATAAATAATCTAATAATAGGACTTATAAATAGAACCCTATACTAAAAAAAGCTACCTTATAGGTTATAACTCTAATAATATTTTTAGGATTTAAATCCCGGTTAAATACGAAGTTAAAAGGATTAAAAATATAATATTTAATAAAGTATAATTCTATAAAAATAATAATAAACGATTATAAAAAGCTAAGGATACTATTTATTTCCCGGAATATATTAATAATACTAAAAACCTAGACCCCTTAATTATAATAAACGATCTTATAATTATAAGAACTTATAAGCTTATAAATATAGCCTTAAAACTACTAGATTAAATAGATATAATTATAGCTAATAATTCTAAGGAGCTTTAGGAGGAGCCCTAGGGAGATACCGGAAATACCGAAGAACCGGCTAATATTCCCCGAATAATACGGGAATATACTATTAAAACTTAGGGTCCTTTAACCCCTAAACTAAAAATAACTAATACCTAATAGGTTTAATAGAAAAAAGACTACTAGGTATAATTCGAAGTTTAAGTCCTTATATTTATAAACCTAAAGGACTATAAAGACTATATAAGGATTAACTATATAATAGTATTTTATATAATAGTATTTAAAATTTAAATATCGGGATTAGGGAAAGCTTTATATATAAGAAGAGGGAATAAAGATAAAGAGTATAGGGATAAATACTTTATATAAGGTTAGGGTAAGCTTTATATAATTATTATTTCTAACTCTCTATCTATAATACTATTAATTTAACTACTTATATATAAATACTTCTTCTAATTTAGAATATAGAAGAAAAAGAAAAAAGCTTTCTAATAATTCTACTATAATCTATTATCTTCTCGTAGGATTAAATAGTATAACTAAAGGGTTATATAGAGTAGCTAAAGGAGTCTATAGAATCTACGAGATAACCCTAAGTCGTATAATTAAATAATTATTATAAAGGTAAAGACTATAATATAAAGTAAATCGCCGGATCCGGCGATTCCTCGTATTAAGGGATTATAAAGTCCGAAAGTAAATCTATTATATAATTATAAGGACTATTATAAAGGTTATTATACCTTATATAGGTAATTATACTTAATATACCCCCCTAGGAGCGATTATAATAGCTTCTACCGTATAGTATATATATTATATACTAGCCTTATTAAATAAGAGGCTATACTAAAATAAGACTAAGTTATTAAATAAAACGGGTAAAGAGCTAGCCTAGTAGTACCTTAGTTAGTCTATTAGCGATTATATAGTTTGTATTAATATAGGTTATATTAAAATAATCCTTAAAGAATACTTATTATACTAAAGTATTATAAATATCGACGTATTTAAGGGTAGTCTTAATCTAGGGAACGTTTATAATAATAAGTCGGATTATTTATTTATTATTATATTCGATTATTAGCTTCTAATTAAGCTAAAGATTAATTTACTAAAAGAGGTAGAAGAGATTAATAGTCTCCTTAATAGCTTAGATAAACGCAAGGAGCTCTACCTCTATAGATAAAGTTATAATTATTACTTACTTATTTATTACCTATTAAATAGGGCTATTAAAGAGCTTAATAAGGTATCCTTAGTATAATAGCCTTAGATAATAAGTGAATATATTAAGGCACTCTATACGAAGATTCTAAGCTAAAGAAGAGAAGAAGGAAAAAAGGAAATAGAAGAGGGAATCCTACTACCTTTATACGCGGGTAGCGAGGTCTAGATTATATAATAAGGACTCGGGGCAGGTTTCTCCGAGGTCCGCGTACGGGGTTAGTAGTTACTAAGGTAATTAACGTATAATATTACCCCCTAACTAAGGCCTTAATATACGTATTAAGGTTAATACCTACGGGTATACGCCGTTTTTCCTACGGAGGCTATAATATTATTATAATTATCTTTTATATAGTCTTTATCTACTATTATAGCCTTAATCTAATATTATAAATTAATAGGAGGTCCTAGGGTAGTAGGCTACCGATTATAATATTACTTTAGCGCTATTAGCGCGTACTAGAAGTTTCTTACGGAGTACTACGTATTATTAGGGTTATAGCCTTATTAGGTAACCTAATATTCGAGTTATTATTATTAGCCGGTAATTCTACTCTATAGGATTCGATTAACCTCCTACTTAGGTATACTATTAACTTCGTTAGGCGTAGGTAATAACTAAATTTAATCGGGTAATAGGTTAATAACCGCTTTCTATAGTCGATTAGCGTAAAAGAGGTTTATTATCTTATAAGAGTCTAGTAGGTCTAGAACGTAGTTATACCCCTTTTCTATGGTAATCGTAAAAGGGCTTAATTATTATACGTTAAGCCGGGTTATTAGAGTAATCGTACTAAACCCTTTTTTACTAAGGAAGACTTTATTATTAATTATAAAATCCGTAGGCTACTATTTCTTATTAGCCTATTTCTTCTACTAATTCTAGGCTATTATTAATACTTATTAAGCCTATTATTATACTACCTAGGCCTTTTATACTAGATCCCGTATAATAGTTATAAGTATAGAGCGGTTTTCTAGGTCCGCGGTAATATTAATTACGAGCAGGTTCCGTATATTCTTACCGAGTACTATAGTTAACGGGGCTATATTAATTAAGATATACTAGGAGGAATTATACGCGAAGTCGAGGGCTAGTAGATAATTATTCTAGTTATCTTAATACTTCCCGATATAAAACTATAGGTATTAATCTAGGTATTAATTTATAACTTTAATACTTCCTTACGTTTAAGGGTAAAGAGTACTACCGTATTAATACTTTATTCCGGTTAAACGATTAATCTTAGTAAGGAATACTAATATAAAGGGCCTAATATTATCTATAATCTAGATAAAAGGTATCCTAAAAAAATAGTATAATAAGCGAAAATACTATACTACTAGGATTTCTATAGTATTATTCTTTTTACCGGGTAGGGTAATAATAATCCTATTAAGCTTATAGACGAAAGTCTAGATATAGTTATACTTATAATAATCTTATAGTATTATCTTTTTATTATAAGCTATATACTCCTAAACGGAGGTCAGGATTAGTAGTAGGTAAAGGAGTCTAGGAGTCTTATTATAGGGGATCTTATTCCTTTAATAATTATAATAATTACGGATATAGTAATAGACGTTTTACTTTATATTTAGCTAATAATAATCCTATTATAAAAGCCTAAGCGTTTTATTCTAGCCGCCGTATACGAAGATTATAGGCTCGTAAATAGTATAGATAAGAGTAGTCTATAGAAAAATACTATCGGTTAACTTCTCTAGTACGATTAATTAGCTCCTTCGTTAGCCGAGTCCCTACGTTATATTCTTTTATCGGATTAGGTTAACTAAATCCGCGCTTATAAGCGTAGTCTTTATACCGATCGTAATAGAGTTAATAGTTATAGGGGCTAGGCTAGGGGTTATAGGTAAATCGAATCTAAGCTTATCCGGTAAAATTATACTAAACGTATACTTCTCTTTCTTTCTAGCCTTAATTATCGGAAGCTTTATAGTTTTTTATAATAAAGCGTTAATAATTACGTTTAAATAGCCGGGGCGGTAGAGGAAGTATATATTAAATTAAGCTAAAAATTCGGACTAGTATACTTATTAGATAAATAAAAGCCTTTTAGTCGTAAAGTAGATAAAAGCCTTATAATCGGTAATAACGTTAAATTTCTACCCTAGGAGTTTAGGGTAAAAGTATTTAAAGCTCTATACGATTATAAGGAATTTATAGTCCTAAATCGGATAGGCTTACTTAGTAGAGGCTATAGTCTTAAAGAAGAAGCTAGTCGGTTTCTAGGTTTTATTATTAGGCTATTACTATTAGAGAACTCCGGCTATAGTATTACGGGAGGTATTAGTCTTAAGATAGGTTAAAAGTTCGAGTTAGAAGAATTTAAGGATAGGGGCTTTTATAGCGAGCTTTTTAAACTAGGTAAAAGCCTTACGTTAGTCGGATCCAAGGGAAAACTCCGAGTCCTTCTTTAGTAGATAGTTTAGAGGTTTAATAGTATTATTAGTATAATAGTAGAAAACCCGAATAAAGTTATAAAGGCTAAGAAAGGAGCGTATAGCCTTATAATTACGGAGGTCCTTAAATTTCTAGTCGAAGATTACTTATATTTTATAGGGATTAACGCTAAGCCTAAAGCTTACCTTTAGTATTATACTAAGGTAGTTAACCTTAGTAATATTAAAATAGGATTTCTTAATATCTCCCTAAAGATTCGTTTAGTATAAGCGCTAAATAACCTCGTAAGTCTCCTATTAGTAAACCTCTTCTTTATTATTATCTAAGTAGATTAGTATATTATTTATATAAGTACTAGTATAATAGTTTAGTAGGTTATAAAGTTATATATTAATAAAATTCTAGAACTAAGTAAGCCTAACCTTTAAACTAAAGGGGAGGACTTTCTAGCGGTATATATTAAATCTTATACGGAATACTATTAAATACTCGGAGTTAGGGTTAAGGCGGAGTTAATAGAAGGCCTAAATAACGTCGATCTTAGAAAAGTATTAGGTATAATAGTATTAAAAGGCGGTACCCTCTAGAGAAAGTATGGGTAAGACTTAGCCCTTAAGGTAGTTATTTATTTAACGGTAGTTAATATAAAAACGGCAGGCTATTAAGTAAGGCTTTAGTATAAAAAGGATAAGGGTAGTATAAAGGCTAGTATTAAGCTCGATAAATCTAATCTTTTTTAAATAGTCGATAATCTCTTTTTCTAATAATAGGTATTTAACTAGTATCCTATACGCGGGAGGGCTAGCCGGGTTTAGGGGCTTATTAAGCTTAAGTCTAATATTATAGCCGGGGTAATAATCTATTAGAGTATACGCCTTTTTCTTACTAAAAAAGCCCTTGAGATATAAGAGGGCTAAAGGAATTATACTATAGACTAGGGCGATATATTCTAGGTCTTCGCCTACTAGGAAAGGAATCTTCTAACCTCTATAAGTAATATTCTCCGGGCTTAGGTAGGTAATCCCTACTATAAAGGGGTCGGGGCTATCGTTATCGTTTTCGAGGGGGATTAGGGTAATCGGTATTAATAGCTCTAGCTCCTCCTAACGTTTCTTACGGGGGTCGGCTTAGAGGGTTACGATTAATTTTACCTAGAGTAATAAGTCGTCTAGTATAATAATATTAGGATTAGTCGGATTATCGGGTTAGGGTACTATAATCTTTTTCTTTAGGGGATTAGTTAGGAAGATAATATTAAAATTAGTCTAGGAATATTATAGGATTTTATACTAGTACTTATCCTCCTTTAAAAGCTTATTTTAGTATTTAGTATTAGCTTATATAGTAGGGTTAACTTATCGGCTCCCTCGGAGTAGGCCCTATAAGATAATAAATAGGGAGTATTTAATAAGGGCTAGTAGGTTATTAGGCTATATAAGCTTATAGGTAAAATAGTCGAAAAGGAGGTATTTCTCGGCTATTTAGTAAAGTCTAATAAAAATATCCTTACTATAGTCGGTAACCTAGAATATCTCCTAAGGAAATAAATAGCTATTAATTATAAGGGTTACTATAAGGTACTAATATATAATACCGGCTTTATAGCCTTAGAAATTAATAAGAGGGATTAGGCGGGTAAAGATAAGTTTAGCGCCGAGGCTTTTTATAGCCTTCTTAGTAAATTAATAGGATACGAGGAGGCGGGTATTTACTCTAGTATCGTAAAGAGTAAAGGCTTAGAGCCTAATACTATTAATTTAAATTATACTATTAATAGTAAAGGATTTCCCTAAACTTTCCTTTTTAAATAATACCTTTAAGACTATTATAAAGACTTTTAATAGCCTTAGTCTTTTCCCGACTCCTCGTCGTCGGAGCTCTCTTACTTACTTATAGGTAGTATACCTAATTACTAAAGGCTTATAACTTTCGGTTAATCCGGATAATCCTTAACCTAATAACCCTTTTTACTATATATAAAATAAGTACTATTATCCTAATAAACTTTCTTTTTAGCCTTAAAAAGGGCCTAGCCCTTCTTCTTTAAGTCGATAGGATACTTTTCTTTCTTATTAATAGCCGAGGAATTACTATAGGGCGTATAGGTCGAGGGTTAAGAGTACTATTAATAATAGAAAACTATATTTTTAATAGCTTCGTAGTATTCCTCGTAGAAGATTCGAGCGTTCTTAGATAACTATAAAAGCCTAGGGTTAAAATCGGTTAGTAAATACTTTAGGAGGATATACTTTAACTAGTTTATCGGAGTATAAGCCTTTACTATAATATTATCGAATTCTATAATAAATTAAGAAATATCCTATTTACCTATAAGAGAATAGCGGAGCCTTTAAAAATAGTCGACTAATTCTTAAAATTTATTTAGGTTCTTAAAGGCTAATTCTAAACTCTATATTATTTCTACTAAGTAGGAGTAAGGATACTCCTTAGACTTATAGCGGGTTTCTAGTATTTTCTATACTTTACCCTTTAGGCTTCGAAATAAGAATAATATTTAATCTTTTTTATCGTAAAATATTAAATAATCGGTTTATATCTTATCTTTAAGCTTAACGAGGAAGGTATTAAACTCGCCCTTTTTCCCTATAAAGGTCTTAATATCCTTATAGTAGGATTTAGCCTTTTCCGAGTATTCTAGATTAGGGTTATTAATAGTCGTAAAGTCTTTCTATACTATTTTACTAGTAGGTACGAAGTTTAAGGTAAAAGGCCCCCTAAACGCGGTAAAGGCTACCCTCGAGGAATAGTCGGAATTAACGGTTATATAGTCTTATTAAGCCTTTTCTACCTTAAGGGCTATTATTTTCGTAAATAATACCTAAATATTTAATTAGGCTAAGGAGGAGGAAGCTATTTCTACGGGATCTTAGTTAGGGTTTTCTATTAAGGGTAAGGGGATTTAGGCTAAGTCTAGGTTCGATTACTCTAGTCCTTTTAGGGTAGGCGAGGGGTTTTAATCTAATTCTTCTACCGAGGATTCCTATTAGAGAGTCTTTAAGGTAAGTCTAGTAAAGCGGCGGATTTCTTTATCGGTTATAGGGTCTAATTCTTAGTCTTATATAGTATTTTCTATCTCCGTAAAACGTAAAAGGGAATACGTATTTATTAAACGCTTATTAATAAGGGAAATAAGCTTAGAATAGTATAATAGCCTTAGATAATAAGTAAATATATTAAGGTACTCTATACGAAGATTCTAAGCTAAAGAAGAGAAGAAGGAAAAGAGGAAATAAAAGAGGGAATCCTACTATCTTTATACGCGGGTAACGAGGTCTAGATTATATAATAAGGACTCGGGGTAGGTTTCTCCGAGGTCCGCGTACGGGGTCGGTAGCTACTAAGGTAGTTAGCGCGTAATACTTAGCTTAACTTATGGCTATTTAGGTTATTTATAAAGGCTGAGTCGGAGGTAATTTAGATTTCCTTATTATAATACTATATATTAATATTTACCGAATCCCTTAAGAACTTAATAACGAGGAATCTAATTACGTATAAGTACTAGATTATTTAATTAATAACCTAAGCGTATTTTATTATTAGATTATATAAGTACTTACTAAGTTTACTATAGGTAAAGGAGATATTAGGTCGAATAGTATTAGCTATAAAATTAATATATCCGAGCCTTTTCTAATAAGTAAGGACTTACTATAATAAAGCTTATTCGGTTACCTTCTATAATTAATTACTAGGAAACGGGTTACCTTTATAGGAGTTACTCTTCGTAATATTAAATTAAATAATAACCTATTTAATATAGGCTACCTAGTTAAGCTAAGTACGTTATTATTATCGGTCCCTAATAATATAAATACTAAGGTACTATTTAATCTCTCTAAGCTATATAAGTTTATATATACTCGAGAGTTATTAAATAAAGTCTTTAATATTATCTTCGTAGTCTTTCCTAAATAGGATTATAATATTATCTACGAAGAAGAAAACTAGAAAGTTAGTATAGACTATAATATAGGGCTTATCTACGTACTTCTAGAGTCCTAACTTAGTTATTATAGTAGTAAATTCATATTATTATAAGGCTAGGGATTATCGAAGGCTATATAATACCCTTTTTAAGTATAGGACTTATCCTTACCTCTTAAAGCCTTTAGGGTATTTAATATTATTAGGGATTCAGACTATACCCGGATTATTAGGAGTAATAAGTTATCTCCGCTATATATACGCGCCCGAGGTACCTACCTCCCTTTTCCTTTCTATATCCTTCTTATTTTTATTAGGTAGTTCTTTATAGTTATAAGGAGACTAGACCTTAATATATAAGAAGGATTAATTACTTATTTATTCTCTATTCGTTTACTTTATATTCGTTTATATTATAGATATATTTAGCGAATAAGCTATAGCTAGCGATTATTATACGCTAAATATATCGCCTATTATAGCCTAGATTATAAAGCTACGTACTATAGTAAAGGCCTAGCGTACCGCCTTAGCTTCCTAATACGAGACTATTTAATCCCTTAAGTTAGGGCGGGCCTAGTAGAATACTATTATCTATTCCTTAGAAGTAGGTAGGCGGAAGCCGCTCCCGGCTAATACTCCTTTTAATAGCGATAAAAATACCTTCCCGGCCTAGAGGGTATTAATAATATATAAGCTTTAAGCGGACTATATATTTATCGGCTCCGACTACGATTAATAGGTCTATATTTACTAAATATTATCTTTATCGGTTTAGGGAAAAGTTACTCCTTTCTTTAAGGGAGGGGTAGTCTATATATAGAATCCCGCTAACTTTCTTTAATACCTAGATACTATATTCTACGATTCCTATCGGCGCTAAACTACTATAGTAGAGCTTAAGAATATTCGGTAGAGTACTAAGGAGCCTTTCTCCGACTTTATTATACGATTTAAGGCTAAATTAGCGCTATCGAATAGGTCGTATTAGAATAATAAAATTAAAGTACTCCGGCTCCGGAATTCTCTCTCCTTAAAGCTTCGCGGCTATTATATAAGATACGGAATCCCCCTTTCCGATTACGTAGGGGCTATTACCCGTATTCGTAAAATTATAATTAATATCGAGTCCTTTTAAATCGAATTATTATTTTAGATAATCCCCCCTACTATAGTTTAGCCTAACCCTAATATACCTATAATTAGTATTAATTCTAGGGGTATACGTCCTTAGCCCGGCGGTAGAAAATCCTAACGCGAGTCTCGATACTAAAATAGTATACCGTCTACGGATTAGTCCGGTATTATATAGCGTATAACCCGGGTTAGTATTAATATTATTTCTAAGTAATAGTCTAAGGGTAAGTATTTACGTTATAGCTAGGCTAATTACTTTATATTAATATACTCTCTTTTTCCTCCCCTTCCTTAGACCCCGCGTATTATTATTATATTAACGGATATCGGCTTTATTATAGAGGATAATAAGGAGGAGGGAAACGTAATACCCCTATAGTAAGTCTTCTACTAGGGGTAGTACGCGATACGACTATAGAGAATAGATTTTTATCTTTATAGTTCGAGGAAATTTCTAATAATATAGATTCTATATCCTTATTCCTTTTAATATTAATTAACTCTTATTTCTTTATCGACGCGTAGGTAAATAGCGGTTATAACTACTTCGCTACTATAAGCGAAAGTTTAGTATAATAGTACTAGTTAGAGCGTATTCCTTTACCTAGGCCTTATTCTATACGTACTATAGTATTTATTATACGAGGGCGGGAGCGCGTATTTAAAGTAATTTCTATAATCTAGTATTTAGTCTATTTTATAACCGATATTAATAGGTAGTATATAGCTATTATAGTATACGTTATCCCGGGCCTTATATAAGGTTTAATTCTAGGGTTACCTTAGTTATCCTATTATAACGTCTCCCTACGAGCTAGTTATTACTATTTAATTATATACTCTATAGGGGATTTAGTTATTTAATACTTAGCTACTCGCTAGGTTTCTTCCCCTATGATTTTTATCCTAGGCTTTACGTTTATAGCCTTAGTTTATCGTAAATAGCGTTAGCCGAGTAGGTATAAGTTTATAGTTATAAGTCTTTACGAAATTACTAAGGTACTCCGAGTCGAAACCTTTAATCCGGCTACTAATTCCTATTCTTTACCTCCCAAGGTAGCCTCCTTCTAAGACCTTTTTAATAAGGAGAAGGCCTTAACTCTTCCTCCCTATCGGGGCTAGTATAATTACTATATTCGATTATACCCTACTCTAAATAGGTCCTCTCCAGCTTTACCCTAGGGACTTTTATATAATATACCGTATAAGTATTTACTCGAAGTCTATAAATAAATTATTAACCTAATAGATAAGGGGTAGATTCGAGCTAGCTCTTCGTTAGCCGCCGCCCCCGTTTTACTAGCTAAAAAGCCTAGGGGCGGTTAGCGTTTCTATATCGACTATTATGCGTTAAATCGTATTACCTAGTAGGACTAGTACCCTCTTCCTCTAATTAAGGAAACTTTACGTAGTTTATCGGGGGTACGATAGTTTATTAAACTCGACGTTTATACTACCTTTTATAAGTTACGTATCGTTAAGGGTTAGGAATATCTAATAGTATTCTATACCCGGTTTAGCTTATTTAAATATCTCGTTTATCTATTTAGGCTAGCTAGCGCCTTAGCTTTATTTTAATATTATATTAATATAGTATTAGGTCCTTATCTTAATAACTTCGCTACCGCCTACCTAGATAATATTTTAATATATTTAGGTAATATACGTACTAACTATTAGTATAAGGTATACGCTATACTAGATTAGCTCCGGTAGGCGGGACTTTACCTAGATTTTAAAAAGTACGACTTTACTATCTACGAGGTTAAGTATCTTAGGTTTATCGTTTATACTAGCTATAAAATTTATCCTAATCCTAAGAAGATTACTATTATACGCGATTAACTACCTTTAACTCGTTTAAAAGGGGTCTATAGCTTCCTTAGTTTTATAAACTTTTATTATAACTTTATACCCTATTTCTCCGATATTATAATACTACTTATCTACCTTACTTATTATAAAGTGCTTTTCGTTTAATCCTAGGCTTACGAGGATTCTTTCTAGAAGCTTAAGGCTACTTTTATTTCCTACCCGGTCCTTACTTAGTAGGACCCCGACTACCCTATAGTAGTAGAAATTAATTATTCTAGTAAGGCGGCTAGTAACTACCTATTTTAGTACGGTCTTAATTAAGTTCTCCGCCCTATTACCTACTTTTCTTAATACCTTTAGCTAGCGGAACGAAACTATACTATTTATAATAAGGAGCTACTCGCTATAATTAATTATCTTAAAGTATAGTTAGCCGAGCTTTAAAGTATAGTAAAACCGTTTATTATCCTTATTAATTATAAGGTATTAGAATATTTTATTACCCCCTACTAGATATTAGAATACTAAGTATAGTAGGCTAAGCTTCTCTCTCTTTTTAACTATAAATTATATTACCGCCCTAGTTCTTAAGCTACCCGACCTAATACTCTTTCCCGCTATAACTAAGATAACTAGTACCTAGTATAGTATTTTAGCTAAATACTTAGGCCTATCGAGGTTAGCGTTATTACTCTTTCGCCTTTTTCTACCCCTAGCTTTTCTACCGAACCCCCTACGCCTATTATAACTCTAACTTAGGCTAATATTAGTTTATTTTTTAACGAGTTCCTTTAAGGACTCTAGTCTATAGTACTTAACTCTAATATAGCGTATAAGTACTATTTAACTACCTTACGTAAGGGGGTACGTAAGTTTCCCCCGGAGGCGGCTACTAAAGAATAAATTTCTAATTATTTACTTTCCGCCTATAGTAATATTTAGTTCTATAGCTATCTTTAGGTTCTATAGTATAAGCCTTTTACGATTATACTTATCTAGCGTACTTATAACTCGCCTATAGCAGGCTACCCCGGTAAAAACGTTATATTCCTCTTACTTAAGCGTAAGTACTATTAGGAGGGGATATTTATTAATATTACGCGATTTATTTATAATTACTATTACTATAGGGATTATATTAACCGCTAATAATACTAAGGGCTCCTTTAGCTACTCCTAGTCGTAGATTAGTTTTAGAGTATAGTATTTATTAACTTTATAATAAACCTCCCCGCTATTTTTAACTCTAAGCTATAGTACTTAATAGTCCTTATTAATCGCTTATCGAAATATATTTAGCTTAAGATAATAACGTCGATAAATACCGAGGCGTATATTACTCGGTTTATATTTTATTAATAGCGTTTTTATAGTTTTCCTCGTTATTTTATTTCTAATCGCGGTATAAATTAGACTAGTTAATTCTAAACTACTTTATATTCGATTATTAGAATTTAATAGCTTTTTTTTATAGTTTATTACCTATAGACTAATAGTAGAATAAAGTATACTAATTAGGAGGTCTAAGCGATTCTATATAATATAATTAGTTTCTCTTAATTTAACTAGGTATTATATCTACTAGCTTACTAATTTACGTTAAATAACTATACGTTTTCTATTATTAACTTTAGTACTAATCGCCTACTTAATAGTTATAATATAGAACTTATCTAACGTATCCTAGAGCTAGAGGGTTCTTATACGTTTCCTATAAGGCGAGTAGTAGCCTTCTTAGAATACCTCCGCGAAGGAATATACTTTATATAAGCCGCGATTATTTGGATATAATAACGGATCTAGGATACGTCGAATAGTATATATTAGCCGGCGGAGCGCTTTTAAGTCGGTAACCGTATTTAGCTAGACCTTAGGAATATTACTATAAATCGGCCATTTAAGAAGCTCGACTATCTAAAGGGTAAATATACTATCGTAATTATACTAATACTATTAATAATTACGTTAAATATACTTAATAGTATTTATCCTACCTTTTATATTAATCTACTCGAACGCGCTTCTAATAATACTCTATTATCCTAGGTACTAGCTAACTCGCGATTTAACCTAGCCCTATATTTATCGTCTAAAAACCCGGATTTTAATAAGTAGGATATTAAGGTTATCCTAGCGGCTAAAAACGCTAGAGGGCGGCTAATTTTAGGATAACTAGTATATTACTTTATTTTAGTTAAATAAAGGGAGTATATAATACTTATATAGGAGCCTCTCGAAAGTATTAAGGGGTATACGGCTTTAGATAAATTTAAAGACGAGTAGAGTAATATACGAATTTATAATAGGCCGAGTTTTATTCGAATAAATATTCTAATATTAATTCCCCTATTATATACCTTTATCCTATTTCCTACCTCTAAGTCCTTATTACCTATTATTCTAGCCCCTACCCCTATCCCTCCGCTCTATCCTATATCTAAGACTAGTTTAGGCGATTACCTTATCGGGGGTAGCCTAATTATCCCCGTAATACGCTATAAGAATATTTACGAACTAGCGATAGCGGGTAAGTAGACGGTCTAATAGTATTAGGCTATAAATAGCTATAGTATTATTATATTATAGCCGGGGTAGGCGATAGCGGGAAGCCTATTATCGAATTACTAAGCGATAGCCTAAACTTATAGTATTAGTTAAATAGGCTAGCCTAAATATTAGCTTAGCCTAATAAGTTAATAAGGGTATTTAGGGCGGATACGATAGCCCTATTACCTTCCTCTCTTGCCTACCTCTCCGTATTTCTCGCGTACGTTTCCGCGCGTAAATACTCTAGTAAATTATCGTTATAGACTTATTACCTTTTATTATACTACTTAAGTTATACTAAGGTTTTTATCTAGCGAGCGGTAAAAGCGTTTAAGCCGGAGGCGAGCTAGGCTTAATTATTTTAATTAGCTTAGTATATTTACGCTAGGGCGCCGCTATAGCCGTATTATAGCGTTATCTATACGGGAGAGAATATAGCCGCTAAGGCGGGTATTAAAGCTTATTCGTTAACGTCTTACCCGCGAGATAGGGAGAAAGTATTTTACGCTAGTAGTAGCGTAATACGCCTTACCTTTATTATTATTAGAAGTCGATTCGCCTAATTAAAGAACTCTTACGTAAATCGTACGCGTTATCCTAGTATATTTACTATATACTCGTATACCGGCTTATTTATTACCCTTCCTACTATAGTTATAGTAGTAAGGTTATAAATAGCCCTATATAAACGCGTATCCGCTATAAAGAGGTATAGTTCCTAGATATACCTATAATACTATATACGATACTCGCCGTAGGATTACCTATAACCCTACCGCCGGTAGTTAATAGTCGTTCTATTATTATAAAGGTCTTATAAGTATAGAGTATATACGTACTATACCTCGGTTAATACGGTATTAGTCTTGTTATTAGAGTTACTCTTTATAATAAAGCCCCCTATTACTCGGTTCGGCGTCGATAATACCTAGTTATTCTCTACTATAATATTATTTATTTCCTATATACGATTAACTCTATAAAGGTTATTATAAGAATTATACGGTATACGCCCGGTTTATTTTTATATTTTTATACCCTACTCTTATACTATTAATTTATTTCGCTCCCCTCTTTTACTTAGGTACGTATTAAGTACGTACCGAAAATTTTCTTTATACGGGGGGGTATATTAGGGATTCGGGCTATACCCGGATTATTAGGAGTAATAAGTTATCTCCGCTATATATACGCGCCCGAGGTGCCTACCTCCCTTTTCCTTTCTATATCCTTCTTATTTCTATTAGGTAGCTCTTTATAGTTATAAGGAGACTAGACCTTAATAAATATATACTATCTCGTCGATTTTTATATTAACAAAGGTATTTACCGCGTCTAATTAAACATAATCTAGGTCGAATTTTATTATTAGTACTATTATAAGCCTAAAGTTACGAGCTATAAGCGTTATTATATATATATTTTTATCGGATAGTTATTATAGGTTTCCTCGAATATATAAACGGGACTTATATTTAGCTAAGTACCCGTCTTTATTAAATTTATACTAAAAATCCTATATAAAAGGGAGGGCTCTCCTATATTCGGGAAGTATTTAATTATAATAGAATAATTTAAATATATTTTTATTAATTAGCTTCTAAAATTCTTTATTAGTAGCCTCCTTAAACTTATCCCTAAATAGATAACCTACTATATCTTTCTAATTATACGGAGTAGGCGGGATAGTACTTTAATAAGGTCGCGTTTTCTATATATCGAACGCTACTATATAAAACGCCGCTATATAGTTATTAAGTATAGCTACTTATACAAGGTATAATAACCTTTATAATAGTCCCTATAATTATATAATAAATCTACTTTTAGACCTTACGATCCCTTAATACGAGGAATCGCCGGATTTAGCGATTTACTTTATATTATAGTCTTTACCTTCTTAATAACTACTTAATTATACGATTTAGGGTTATTTTATAGATTCTATAGACTCCTTCGGCTATACTATACGACCCTTCGGTTATACTATCTAATCCTACGAGAAGATAATAGATTATAGTAGAATTATTAGGAAGCTTTTCTCTTCTTCTTCTATATTCTAGATTAGAAGAAGTACTTATATATAAGTAGTTAGATTAATAATACTATAGATAGTATAACGCGCTATATATCTAATTATAGTATATATCTAGTTATACTATATATTTTATTATAGTAGCGTATATTTAATTATAGCTTACCCCGCTTTACCCCTCTTCCTATATTACGTGCTTACTATTATATAAAAAGGCTACGATTAATCTATAGCTTTTTCCTCTTTTTTTCTCTTTTCTTTTTAGCTTTAAGTCTTCGTTTATAGTACTAAATATATTAAGTTACTAGCCGTATTACTACTTAAAGCTCCTACGATACTAATAAGCGTTTTAAAATACGTATTTATACTTCTTACGTCCTTATAGGGATAGAAAACCTTATAACTCGACTACGATTATAACCCTTAACTACCTAAATATCGGAAGCCGAAGGATTAGTACCCTAACGTTTAGTATAATTAGCTTCGAAAGAACTAAAAGCTAGCAAAACGACTAGTATAGCTTTCTCCTCGAAGTCCCCTAAAATAATAATACCTACGCTAGAGGACTTTTAATCGCTTATATATATAATAGCTTAGTAGACTTAGGCTATAAAGACCTAGACTAAAGAAATATCTTAAATACGAACCGAGATATAAGACTTTTAAAAGAACCGATTATATACTCCCGAAACGTAAATCCCTAATACCGACTCGATTAACGATAGCCGTTTACGTTATACTACCTCGACCGCTTTTACTAATCCTAATACCCTAGTAATTACTACCTTTACCCTAATAGGTAAGGCGGCCTAGCTAGAGTTCGCCCCTATTACTCCCCTAGGGTAGGTTAGCTTATACTATAATAAGTAAGAAAGGACTAAGATTAAGACTATTAGCCTATTTAGGGGAAAGGAGACTAAATTTAGTAGCTTTTTTAGTAACCTCTAATCGAAGATAAGGACTAATTAACCTTCCTTCTAAATAGAGGATAATCGGATAGATTTTCTCTTTCGCTCTCTCGAAGGCAAAATTAAGCGGGCCCTTAAAATAAGGTATAACTCTAATACCTAGCCTTTCTCTAGGCTAGCTAAAATAGTTTAGTATTTCGAATTAGCCTTTAATAATCCGAATAAGTTTTTAAAAGCTAAGGAATAACTAAGTAAGCTTAAGTTCTTAGTCTATAGAAAATAGGATATATAACTCTTTATCGTAGAATTTAATCTTCTAGTAATATAAACCTAGATCCCTAGTAAGATAATAAAGTAGGAGTTATAGGAATACCTACCTACTAAACTTAACCTAAGCCTTTTTAAAAAAGCTAAGGACCCCTAGATCGATTACGAAGCTTTTTATATTAGTATTAAAAGTACTATTTATTATAGGAAAAGGGAGATAATAGAAATAACCTAGACTCCCTACCTATATTACGATAATAAGCTAGTAGATAACCTAAAGAAGCTAGCTACTACTAAGGGTAAAGGCTAAGCCTTAATACCCGATAAAAAGAAAGTTTATTAGGAAAATAGGATTTATTTTATCTATAGGAAAAAGGAGTATTAAGCTAAAGACTATCCTAATAAATAGCGTATAGCTTAGGTCCCTCGACCCCTAACCCTTAGTATAGCTATTATTAACTCTAATAACTCGTCGGATTCGGGAAAAGCCTAGGACTATTAGAAGTCTTTATAATAATTCCTAAAGTATTACGAATAGGGAAAGTAATAAAAGGTTTATTTACTATTAATAGCTAAATATAAGTTAATAGTATTACCCTCCGTACTTCTATACTATATAATACTAGAGTAGATTCCTATCTCCTCGTTAGCTACTACTTTACCCGATAGATAGTTAAACGCCTAGGTATTAAGCTAGTCTTAGTAAAGCTAGTACTTCTCGTCGACTTTTAAGGATACGAGGCTAGCTACGTTCGTAAATATCTAATTATTACCCTTATTATCGATAGCCGGTTATTTCCCTAAAAAACCTTCTAAATTACCGATTATACGTAAGATATTTTCGTCGGCTTATTCTAAATAGTAGAGAAAAACCTATTACTTAATTATACTACCTACTAACTTATCTAGCCTAATAACCTACTAGCCCTTACTAAATATTTACCCTTAATACTTCTTTCTTAATAGGCTTTTAATTAATTAGTTAACTCTAAAATCTAAGCTAATACTAAACGTTAGAACCGATTAATTAATAAGGATAAGAAATAATACTAAATACTTTAATATTCTAAGGGAAATAGTAAGATCGTTTAGCTAATAGGACCTAAAAAGCTAAAGCTATTACCTAATACTATTATAATTAATACTAAAAACTAAGCTATTCGAGAATAGCTTATCTAATAAGTCTAGGAAGATCCTCGCCGCTAATAGTAGGAGGAACTTACCCCTTTAATACCTACTAAACCTATCCCTCTCGAAAACGATAATAATAACGTAGGTATACTTATAATAAAGCTAAGCTTAGCTAACTATATATACTAAGGATAGAAGATTCCCTTCCTAAAGGGAGAAAACCCTAAGTATATTACCTTTATCCGAAGTATAATCCTATTATTAATCGCTTACCTTAAGGGTTTCTTTAGTAAGAAGGAGGTATATACGTTAACTAATCCTTATCCTAGTTATAATATTACCCTCGAGCTAAAAAAGCCTTTAAACCCGGCTAATCCCTTATTTTACTATATACTTATTAAATACTTACCTCTAGAAAAAGAAATAATAAACTACCTTCTAAAGATTGGATTTATTATTATTAATACTAGCCTTTATACCGCTTTAGTACTCTTTACGCTAAAACCGTACTCGATAACTAGGCGTTTTTATATTAACTATAGGTAAATAAATAATTATCTTAAAAGCTATATCTCCCCCGCCCTTTCTTTAAAGGGTATTACCTTTAACTATCGTTCTACTAAACGGTTTTCTAAGATTAACGTTATTTAGGCCTTTTACCGACTCTATTTAAACCTAGATTCCGAGTATTTAACCGCCTTTTATACTCGTTTTAGTATATATCGTTAGAAAGTCCTACTATTTAGACTTAAGGTTAGACTAGCCTAATTTTAGAATTTTATTAACGCTTAGTTATATAACCTCCTTAATTAATATACTAGTATATATATAGATAATATATTAATCTACTTAGACGATAATAAAGAAGAGGAATACTAAGTAGAATATAAAAAGGTTATTTAATACCTTTATTAAGCTAACCTTTAAGGGGATATAAAGAAATTATAATTTAATATTATAAAGGTTAATTATCTAGGAGTTATACTCTATACTAGAGAAGGATTAAATATTAACCCCTAAAAAATATAAGCTATTTAAGACTAGAAGTTCGAGGACTTATATAACTATAAGGCTATCCGTTCTTTTATTAGCCTATATAACTTTATCTAGATCTTTTACTATTATATAAGCTAAGTAGTAAAGCCTTTAAATAGACTCTTAAAAAAGGATATTAACTTCGTCTTAGGGCTTAAGTAATATTAAGTATTCGAATAAATAAAAAAGCTTATAATAAAAGCGCCTATACTCGCTTTCTTCCGCCCTAAATTACTTACTAGGTTAAAGACTAACGCCTTTTATAATACTACTATTAGTATTCTCTAGTAATAGTAGACTAATTCGACCTAGAAACTAATAGGGTTCTTCTTAAAGACTATAATCCTAGCTAAATAAGTATACCCGATTTAGGACTAAGAACTACTCGTTATTATATAGAGTCTTAAGTACTTTTATTTAAAGCTTTTTAGATAGAAATTTAATATTATTATAGATTACGAAGTACTAGTATACTTTACTACTAAAAGAATACTCTCTACCCGATAAGTCTACTAGTCTAATTTCCTTACTTAGTTCGATATCCGTTTCCTCTATCGCCTAGGACGACTTAATATAGCCGCTAACGCCCTATTTCGAAAAACGGCTAAACTACTTACCGTTAAGGCTAGGGAAAAGGAAGAACGTATACTCGCTATAATCCTACGAAAGAAGCTCGGCTTTAATCTACCTAAGACCCCTATTATTATTACGCTAGTCTATACTATCGAGATATAAGCCCTTATAGGATTAGACTTAGTCTCCCTTATTTAGGAAGAGAACGTCGTATAAGGTCTCGGCTATTATAAGTCCTAGTTAATCGTACTAGAATAAACGACCGACTAGAAATAATTCTTTCGTATTACCTTAATCTATAAAGCTTATAAACCTACTATTTTCGCTTATAATAGGTAGAATAAGACGATTAAGGTACTCTAATAAGACTACTACTAGCCTAGAATAAAGTAAAATATCCGCTAATACGTTTATAATTATTATAAGTACTAGAGGAATAAAATCCCCTATAATAAAACGCCTAGCTTACTATACCCCTTACTTATACCGATTACTATTTAGGAGTATATCGCCTACGATAGGAAAATAATACTAAGGGACCGCCTAGGCTATAACTACGTATAAACCTTCGTTTATAAACTTAGCCGTTTAATCGTTATACTACCCGGAAAGAAGATAAATATAGTAAAAGTCCTTATTAGCTATTACTTTAAATAACTCTACCGCTTCTTTAGGTTACTAGTAGTCTAGATTATTAATAATATAGGCCTATTCGTCTTAGGTTTCTTAAAGGAGATTAATCGACTAATAAGTACTAAGTACTAATACGGTAGTAATATATATTCGTTAGAATATACGGAGGCCGTAGGAGAATATGCGTATAAGCGTATAGAGGTATTGGGAAGGGAAGGATTATATAATATAGTCGCCCTTAGTTATAGGGCTTATAGCCGCCTATTAGGGCACGCTCTCCGAATATAGAGTACGGAGGAGAATTATTACTCTTATATTATCTTAATCTAGCCCTAAGTATACTATATAGTAGTAATTCTACTTCGCTTATAGTAATAACTTTACGATTATTCTAATCGGATAATTAAATAGGCTTTTTACTAATCCTTATAATTAAATAGGCCTTACGCTAGTCCTTATAATCGGATAGGCCTATAAGCTAGTCCTTATAAATTATAAATTATACGACCCTTTATAATAATAGTATTATATCCTCTTAAGACCTATAGTACTTTTACGATACTATAGACTACTTATTATATTCCCCGCCTATTTAATTTATAGAGAACCTAGATAATATCTTAGGTTCTATAGGTATAATAGACTAATTAAGGAGACTCGGTAAAATAATAAGCCTTACTAAAATAAGATATATTATAGCTAAGGATACTTCCGCCCCCGTAGGAAAGGGGAAGGGACCCGTATAGAAAGAGGGGGAGCCTAGCTCTTGGATAAGCTCTTATATAAGCGAGCCTAGTACTAGTATAGGGGAGCCTAGCTTTCGTACTATAGATAAGGTAGACTCCGACCCGGAAGATAAGGGCGCTATTATTAGGGAGATATCCCCGGAGCCTATAGGAAATAAGGGGTATTAAAAGTCCGTATTTATTACCTTAGATAACTCGGTTAAGTATACGGAGGAGTTATATTAGGGTATTTAGACGGATAATAAGTTCCGACTTATAATTATATAGGCTTTACGCTTCTATAAGTTTTTTACTAAACGACTTATTATAATTACTCTAGACTTATTTACGAACTATAATCTAGATCGTATAAACGCCTATTATATAGTTATTTATCGTCTTAAGCGCGCTTATCCTAGAATATATTATAAAATACTCCGGTATAAAAGTATAAGGGATAAGTACCTCGATATAGTAGGGATTATTCGAGCCCGTTTTAAGAGGTATTATACGGATAATATCCTCGAGCCTAAGGTCTTTTTATACGACCTTTTCGTACCTATCGACGAAGGAGAGTCGGAGGAATTATATCCTACTAATTACGAGCCCTTATAAACGCTCTCGTAATAAGCTTTAGTCTAGCCCTTTATCGAAAAATATATTACTATTAATAAAGGACCCGCTCGTTTTATTATAGAAGCTATTATCTCCTAATAGATACTATAGGGTAGATACTAATAGTAGTTTATACCTCTCGATAGCTCTAACTCCGAATCTAAGTTAGATTTTACGGAGTATAGACGTTATTAATAAGATTTTTCGGTAAATCTAACTATCGATAAGGCTTCCGAAGAAGCTATTAGTAAAAGGCTAAAAAGAGATAATATTAGTACTTTTTATCCGGACTACCTAAACCCTAATAGAATAGGTATTATTACCGGTAAGGATAAAAAGGTTGCCTTTACTAATATTAATCTTTTCTACGAATACCTTCGCGTTTATAAATCTAATAACGCTTATACTCTTTACCCGTTTTACCTTTTATTTCTTATAGGTATTATACTTATGTAGTATATAGCCGAGTTAAACTTCGAATAGTACTAAAAGCTTACTTCTAGTACCCTTAACTACTTTATAAAGCGTTTTTAGAAACGATTCCGCTATCTAATTATATAAGTTTAGTAAGAACTTTATAGTACTAAATATAGTATTAATATATAGGTTAATAAGACGATATTTTTAATTTACTAGCTATAGTATAAGGTTTCTCTCGCCTAGTAGCTCTATATTACGACTAATAAGGCGATTCTCGAGATTATTTTCCCTTTTATCGCTATCGAGATCGCGAAGGAACTCGAGCCTCTAAAGAATCGTATAATCCTAATTTACTAGATCTAAGATATTAAGTCCTATAAAGAGTATATTAATAAGTACCTTAAGTAGTATTTTAAGTTCGATAAAATACTTATTATTAAATCCCTATAGGAAGACTATAAATCCGGCGGTAATCGCGGGGACTAATAACCCTTTTCGGGGGGGGAGAAGCGCGAAGAAAAACGTAATTACGACTAAGGATATTACCGCGATAATAACTAAGAATATTATTATAACGGCGATTAAGGAGGGTATTATAACTATAGGAACTAAGACGTATATAACCGCGACGATTCCTAGTACTATAGTAATAATTCCTATTATTATAGCCGCGTTAACTATATCGAAAAGAAGAAAGAGAAGAAGGTATATTTTAAGGATAAATACTAAGTCGACGAATCTAGTACTAATAAAGGGGAAGATAAGCTATTATCCGCTTCGTCCGCTTTATCCGAGGAGGATACCCCCGAAGAAAACGCGGGATACGCCTTCCTTGTTAAAGCCCGAGAAGGTAACCCTTAAGGAGCCTACTAATATAGTAAATATAATCGACGATTTCTTATTATTACCGCCCTAGATAAATATATTACTATAAAGGATTATATTAGCCTAAAGAGAATCCGCTAGGAGACTAAGCGAGGCTCTAAGGCCTATAAGTACTCCTACTATTATTACGAGTTTCCTTCGGGAAATAGCCTATATAAGTACTTATAGAACTCGACTAAGGTAGGCTAGCTTATTTATCGAAGGTAGGGTAAGGTAAAAGCTCTAGAGACTACCGATTCTAAGGTAATTTATATCCCTAAGCTAATAAAGGCTAGGATTAATATATAAGGAATTAATTCCTACTCGTACCTTCGTATTAAGGTATAGGCTATACCTAATAAACCTAGCTTCGAAGTTTATCCTAATATAGGCTATAGGAATCCGCTTATCGACCGTAAATTTATTTAGAACTTTAAGTATAAGGTCGAGGAAAGGAAGCCTATACTAATTAAAGGGATCTTAGGAGAGCCTCTTATTTATACGACTTAGGCTACCTTCTTCTTTCTATCCTACGGGTTTAAGTCGGATAAATCGCCTATAGGATTCTCTAGGTTTATTGCCTTAGGATAGGTTATTAATAACCTAAGCGCTAGAGCTTTACTAGGTAATACCTTCCTCTAGCCTTATTAAGGAAATATTAACTATAGGATTATAACGATTTATTTTAGTACCCTAGCCGATTTTAAGATTCTATTCTCTATAGATAAGCCTTAGGTCGATATTATAAGGAAGGTCTAATATCGAGGGAAGGTAATAATCCCGGTAAGTAGTATAATTATAATCCTTACTAAATAGAAAGAAGTTCTATCCGGAAGGTCTTTCTTTTTCTATAGTATTCTACCTAGTATTCTATATACTATTATCGATTCGAAGACTCTATAGGTAATTACTATTTATAATTAGTCGGATAAGCCGCTTATTCTTAATTAAAAGGTTAAGTTAGAATACCTAGAGGAGTAGAGGGACTCGGGCTTCCTTACTATCGAGTCTATTCCGGTAGGATTTACCCTTTTTCGTAATATATAATCGGGCTCTACGCTCTTAATAAAGAATAATATTATATTAAGAGTTAACGTTAACCTAATACTTCTTAGCGTTTAGAACGAAGGTATTACTAGTAGTAGGCTTACCGAATCCTTTATTACTAAGACTCCTTTAACGCTATCCTTTAACCCCTTATTAATACTATTTTTTAACGCTATCTTCGCCTATACGTAGGGTCGGGAGCCTATAATCGCCCCTATAGAATTTATACTAATCGAGAAAGTCCCGACTAAAAAGCTTACGTATAGCCTCCTACTCGTATAAAGGCCTATAGACTTACCGGAGGTTCTTAGTAGTCTCGGGAGCTATATATATAATAAAAACCCCTTAGTTATATAGGGTTTTCTATATATTATTAAGCGCTATTATCGTTTTTAGGAGGATATAGGCGATACGTACCTTAAACCCGGAGAAGAATTCTTAGTACTACTCGCTCCGGATTAGTATAGGTAGAAGGTTATATAGTAGCCCTATTTATAGGGTATTAAAGATTATAACCTAATCGATAAAATATATAATCGTTTATACTATTAGGGCTAACTAGAGTAGGTTAAAGGGCTAACCCCTTTTACTTCCCCGGTCTTTATTATCTAGAGAATAATTAATAGGTAGTCGAAAGGCTATATTATCGTAGACTTATATAGTATTAATAAGGTTATAATTCCCGACTCTTATCCGCTACTATTATAAGAGGATATTATATACGCTATTCGAGGTAGTCGTTTTATTACTATTATTAATACCTCGTAATTCTTTTATTAGTTTAGGGTTTATAAAGAATATTAAGAATACTTTATAATTATAAGTTATTATAGCCTTAAAAAGTTTATTATAACGCCTATAGGCTTTTATAATAACCCGGCGTTCGCTTAAAGATATATAGACTATAAGTTATACTATTACCGCTTATTTTATTATACCTTTATCGATAATATTATAATATTCTCGCGGACTATAGAAGATTATCGGAAGTACTTAACTACCGCCTTTAGCCTTTTCGATAATCTTAATATTATAATAAATCTAAAGAAATCGTAGATTAGTTATCCTTCCGTATAATTACTTAGTTATTACGTCGATAGACTTAGTATAAGCTCTTTAGCTAAGAGAATTATAGTGTTTACCTCGCTTTAGTTCCCTATAACTCTATAAGATCTTAAGAGCTATATTAGTATAATTAGCTTTTTAAAATCTATAATTCTATACTATAGTTAGATTATTACGCCCCTATAGGCCTGGAAAGTCGCTCTTCTACGCTATAGACGTAATATTAGTAAGGTAGTTATAGGAGAGCTATAGAAACGGAAAGCCTTCGCGTATTCCGCCTTGTTTAAGCCGACTCTATAGGAATTCGACGCCTTCTACGCTATTTAAGCGGATATTACCTCCTACCGTATACTTCGCTATATAGACCTAGATTATCGTTTATTCTATTAACTCGATAGCTCTTTATAGTAAGGCTTTATAGTTATATTCTATTATCTTCGCGATAATAAATAATAGCTAGGTAATCCTATTCTAGTTAAATTTATAAAGCCTATTTACTTTTTTTCCCGTAAATTAACCTCTACTAAATAATCCTATAAACCCTCCGAGCTTAAGGTCGGCTATTTCGTTTAGGTAATTAAAAAGATACGGGTTATAGTATAATCGAATATACTCCCTTTAGTCGTCCTAATAGATTATTCCGCTACGAAGTAAATCTATAAAAAGTATACCCTTAATACTACTAGTACCGACCGCGCTAACCGCTATCTCGTTATTACTAGTATTTATCTCTCGTAGTATAATCTATAGATCTACTATTTACCCGGGGAAAAGAACTTTATCCCTAATACCCTAAGTCGACTAACTATACCTAAGACTAATAGTCTTCTTAAACGTAAAGACCCTAACTTTTAAATACTCGACTATACCTTTATCGTTTCTAAGGCGATTATAGATCCTACTATTAAAAAAGTATTCTCCGTAGGCTATTATTCGGATATATATTTCTTTAAGATTATCGATATACTTAAAAGCTATAAGGATACTATTACTTCTTCTTAGGCCCCCTAGATCGCGAAGGCTAAGAGGTAGGGTATCCCCTTTTTCTTATAGGATAATCTACTATATTATCGGACTTCGATAGGATATAAGCGTTTATATATACCGTACTACGAGGCCGATAAGATTATTATAGCGGTATACGATTAGTAGAATTACTTTAGAAAGGTTTATATACTCTAAGACCTTAAGGCGTATACGATCCGGGATATAATAAAGCGTATAAAGAAATATATCGCCGCCTATAAAGCCTACTACCTTAGGTAGATAGACTAATAGCCTACCGCTAGGATTTATACGCTAATTAGAGCCCCTAGAATCCTTATAAAAAGTATTATAATAGACTTTATTATCGACCTTCCTCCGACGGATTCTATAAATTCTCCCTAGGCTATAAAAGGCTTTAATATATTTAACTTCCTTTTAACGGTTATATACCTCTTTAGTAAGAGAATATTACTAATTCCCGGCTATTCGACGTATAGCGCTATAGATTAGGGATAAACGCTAAGTAGGTAGCTTCTTCTTTATAACTAGGGTATACTATTAGTTATTATTAATAATTATAACCGTAAATTTAATTCGGACGTATAACGCGAGCTCTAGTTAGTATTCGGAACTAAGATTACTATAACTATAGCGTATTATCCGTAGGCTAACGGCCTATCCGAGTACTATAATTAGACTATTAAGACTACCCTCTGCTTATCGTATATTAAAGAGCTAATAATCGATTAGAAGTTATTAGTACCCGCCTTATAATAGAACCTAAATTCCGCGTATAATTTAGGGACTAAGATAATGGCTTATACTTATTTATTCGAGTATCTACTATACGCGCTTACGGAGTCCGCCGATAATACCTCGGTAGATAATATCCTATACCTATAGGAGGCTATTCGCCGCTAAGCGAACTTCGTAATAAACCTAGCTATAATAAGGGCTAAACGGTAGTATAATATAAAATACCGGCTAATTCTTCTAAAGCCTAGGTAGAAGGTTTACCTTAGGCTTTATAAAGGATATTATACGCCTAAATAACCCTTTAAGAAATAATCGTAATAGTATAAGGGTCTATATATTATTAAGCGGATAGTTAACTCCTTAGCTATAGAGCTCGATCTACCTATATACGCCCGTATTTACCCGGTAATATCTATTAAATACCTTCGACCTACTTACGAGGGCTACTTTAAAAACGAGGAGCCTAGGGCTATAGAGGCTATATAGGATCTACCGAAGGCTACTAGCGAGAGAGATATATACTACGAGATTAACTATATTATACGTATTAAAGACTAATACTTTAGATAGGGTAAGCCTTACCGGTAGTATTTAATCCGCTAGAAAGGTTAAGGAGTTAATAACGATTAGTAGGTTAATACTACCGCCGTTTCGTAAGGAGCGATTAACGCCTTTAAGGCGCGGTAAACCCCTACCGTATACCGATCCCGCCGTAATTAGCGAGTAAGATAATCGGCCTTTTCCCTTGCGTTCTTCCTTTTTCTTACTTTTCCTTCTCGTTCGTTTTCCTTATATATTAGGAATAGATTAATAGGATAATATATATAGGATTACTATAGGTAATAATCTTCGAGGCGCGGTACTATAATATATATTCGTTAGAATATACGGAGGCTATAGGAGAATATACATATAAGCGTATAAAGGTATCGGGAAGGGAAGGATTATATAATATAGTCGCCCTTAGTTATAGGGCTTATAGCCGCCTATTAGGGCATGCTCTCCGAATACAGAGTACGGAGGAGAATTATTACTCTTATATTATCTTAATCTAGCCCTAAGTATACTAGGTAGTATACTATATTTATAGACGTAAGGTAGTATAAAAGTTATTAATTAGTATCTAGATTAAAGGTTATACTTTTATATTAATAAGTACTAAGACGACTAGAGCGACTTTTTACTAGCGCTCGACTTTATATATAACTCGTTATAGTACTCCTCTATTAATATAATACCTCTAATAATAGCCCTTAGTAAGGATATATATAACCCCTTAACGCTATTACTAGAACCTACGTAGGCTATAATAACTATTATAATATAAGTATAAAAGCTAATAGCTAAAGTAAAAGAAGTATAATAGTAAGCTTAGTAGGTAGCGACTATAATATAAAGTTAATAAAAGAAGTAAATAAATAAAAAACGCCGACTAGTTAACTTTACTATCGGTAATAGTATTTTCTTATAGCGAAAAGGATTTAGTCTAGTAACTCCTACGACTTAGCTTAACGTATAATAGTTAGGCCTATTTAAGATTATAGAAGAGTAAGGCTATAGCTACGTTTTAGATCTACTAGAGTCGTATAAAATAACTAACCTTTTCTATACTAACCGCCTTAGGAAAGTAGTAAATAACCCCCTACTAGGCTAGATATAACCCGCCCTAGAGCCTAAGGAGATTAATAGCCTACTAGAATAGGAAGTATATTAAATCCTACGATCGCGAGTTACTAGATAAAGTAAGCGACTAGAATATTAGGTTAACTAGAGAAGCTATAATCCTAACGAAACTTAGTACCCGGCTTAGAATTTTAAATACGTACTAATAGCTATTAAATTATACTATAACCTATACCCTATAGCGCTAGGACTACCCGTTAATCTATAGTATTAGATTAAAGCTATAGCTATAGATTTAGACTACGATAACTAGGATAATAATAATAACGCCGTTTATATAAGCGCTAAACTAAAGATAAGAAGGTATACTTAACCTTAATACGTATATTAAGGCTATACGAGGGGGGTAGTATAACGCGCTATATATCTAATTACGGCGTATATTTAGTTATACTATATATCTTATTACGGTAGCGTATATTTAATTATAGCTTACCCCGCTTTACCCCTCTTCCTATATTATGTGCCTACTATTATATAAAAGAGCTACGATTAATTTATAGCTTTTTCCTCTTTTCTTTTCTTTTCTCTTTAGCTTTAAGTCTTCGTTTATAGTACTAAATATATTAAGTTGCTAGCCGTATTAGATAGAGAGTTAGAAATAATAATTATATAAAGCTTACCCTAACCTTATATAAAGTATTTTATTCCTATACTCTTTATTTTTATTCCCTCTCCTTATATATAAAGCTTTCCCTAATCCCGATAGTTATAAGCCTAGCTTACTAAGCTCTTAATAATTCGTTTAAAGGTATTTATAAAGTAATAAGTATTTAAAAAATTAATTAAAAACCCTAATTACTTTTTAAATTAAAAAACCCTAAATTACCTTTTAAATCCCTTTTTATAGGGAAGAACCTATTTCGTATAATAGAGAAACCTCTTAATTATATTTAAATTAAGCTCCTTCTTATAAGGAGAGACCTTTTATAATAGTATCTTATAATTAATAAACCTACTAAAATTAATAAGATTAATAAAATATATTTATAAAGGTAAACCTAATACTAGTTTAAAAATAAACCTTAGAACCTTTTAAAATTAAAGCTTATAAATATAGATCGAAAGTATAAACGATAAATATAACTAATAATACTACCCTTAATACTTCTATTACCCTTCGGGAACCTAATAACTAGAAGAAGTAGATTAGTTTTATTTAAAAATATACTAAACTATACGACCTTTAGGCTTATATCGACCTAGAGTTAGTAGGCCGAGTTCCCCTAGTCGAGCCTATAGTACTACCGGAGCTTTTAGATAAATAGATTATTTAAGTAACTATTAATAATACTCTTAAGGCGTATAAGATCTAAATCTCGATATATAGGTATAGACTTACTACCTATAAGACTAAAATAAAAGTACTTATAAAGATCTAGGAGTTTATTATAAAAACTAATAATACGTATTATAGCTCTATTACCTACGAGAGTAATATAGTTATAGAACTTTAGACTTTATATAATTATATTAAGCCCTTAGTATAGATTAAATAATATAAAGTACTTAATTAATATAATAAGGTATTAAAGGCTCTTAATAAAACGAAGATTACTTCTTAGGTCTTAAAGTACTAGGAGGCCTTAACCGAGATTAGCCTCGAATTACTCCTAGATAACGATAGGATCCGACCTATAATAGTATTCGTTAATACTATTAAAGAGGTTAACCCCGAATTTTATAACTACTAAACGAATAGAATCGAAAAACTTATAAATAATAATACTATTACTAAACCTATTATCCTTAATAAATACGAAATTAATAATTAGTTCGAGAAAGTTACCCCTTTATTAAAACTACCCTAGTAGTATACGCTAATTACCCTTATTATATAGAAGGGAGAGAGTAATAATAGGCTAAAGCTATAATACGTATATAGAAAGTCCTACTTCTTTAGTAATTATTTTTACTAGAATAAGGGTATTAGGCTAATTAGATAAAAGCCTAACTCTAATATTATTAAGAAGATAAAGGCCCTTATTAAAGAATAGCCTTACCTTAAGGACTTAGTAGAAAAATTAATTACTATCGCTAACTAGATTAAAAATAAAAAGAAGGAAAATATCCTTATAGTTTTAGCGGTTATAATAGCCTTTATAGTTAATATAGGGCCTATTAATTAAATAAATACTAGGGCTTATCCTCTTCGGAAATTAATTATTATAAATATAGGGGCTAACAATTATATATTCTACGAACTTATACTTTTTACCGAATATACGCCCCTAGTAAAGCCCCTTTAGGTCCTTTCGGAATCTAACTTTCTCCCTCTTTTAAAAAAAGGGATTATAGAATTCCCTATTAAGAATAAGAATACCTAGAAGCTTACTAATATTCTATATATTCCCGATTTTTATTATAATATAGTTTTAGGCTATTAACTTTATAAAGCCTAGATTAATTAAAGCCTTCTTAATAGGATTATATATATTAACGGATAATAGGTATATTAGATAATAACTATATATAAGTAGGCTATATTATATTATTATAAAAACGATTATATACTACCTATAGCTATAGTAGCTATAATAGTATTAGATAATAATAAGAATAAAAATAAAGATAATAATAACCCTAGCCTAATAGTCCTTTATTAACGATTTAATTATCTAGGAGCTATTACCCTTAAATAGATTATAGGGGTCGAGGATACCCCTCTTACTATTAACTACGAGCTATATTCCCTTATAAAAGTAAAGTATTTAATTAAGAGGACTCCTCTATTTTCTAAGGTAGAATAACCCTTTTAAAAACTCTATTTTAACCTTTTCTTATATAATACTTTATATAATAAGAAGATAATAATACTTATAGTTATCGACGACTATATAAAGGTTATATTTTACTTCCTACTAGCTAATACTATAATAATAATATTAGTCCGTATATTAGAGGTTCTTATAATATTTATTAAATAATAATTTAATCTCGAAATTATAATCCTTTATTATAATAATAACTATAGGTTATAATTAGGCTATAATAAATAGATCGAATATAATAGTATTTAAGACGAAATTATAATACCCTATACCTTTACCTAGAATAGCCCCGCCGAGCGTACTAGGGGGGTAGTAGGAATAAAGGCTAAAGCTATAAGAATTAGGGCTAACCTCCCGAAGTCCTTATAGCCGGAAATCTAGAAAGTAGTAACCTATATTTATAATAGGACTCTAAATAGGTTAATTAAATAGTCTATACTACTTAATAAGTTATACGATTAGCTTAAGGACTATAGTAGGGAATAAGCAAATTATACTATTAATATATTATACTTATAAGTATACGGGTACCTTATATACCCTCTTATAAAATAAGCCTAATAATTGATTTAATAATAGGACTTACGAATAAAGCCCTATACTAAAAAAAGCTACCTTATAGGTTATAATTCTAATAATATTTTTAGGATTTAAATCCTAGCTAAATACGAAGTTAATATAAGGGTCTTCGACCTTAGTTGTATTCTAGTCTTAGGACCTGAACTTGCCTTAGTACAGAGCCTAGACTGGGTTCCGTTTCCCGCGGTACGGATTATATACTTATATATCCGTAATAGTTAAAACTATAGTTCTAGGGATTAACCTAATACGGTACGGGCTAACCGCCGCTCTTAGGGGAATAGAAACTATTATAAAGTAGAAGAATATATAGCTAAATACTAATCCGGGCTTTTTATATTTTTAGCTCCTCTAATACTACTTAGCCTATTTTATAGTTATAAAGGACTTTATTTTCTCCTATAGACTAGGTTCTTTATCGATCTATTATACTTTTAACTCCTTCTTTACTAACTATTAGGACTCTTACTAATCTTTATAAGGCTATTACTTTTTTTTTTAATTAGGGCGGTATTTTTAATTAATAAGCTAATAAATAGTCCTTTATAATAACTTTATCTATAGAGGTAGAGTTATATACCCTTTTTAATACTACCCGGGAATAATACTCTTTTTAGTACCTAACCTAGGAGTTAGGCTTCTTTTTTATAGGTATTAATACTTTATTTTATAATAATACTTATACTATTACTCTTATAATTAACCCGCTAGTAAAGCTTACTATAAACCTTTAATACGTTAATATTTATTAGTACTAGCTATATTAAGAAGTATAGGCTAGGCGCCTTTATCTTTATTAGGTTATATTAGCTAATAACCCTATTAATAGCTTTACTAAAGCCTTACCTTCGGAGGCCTTTTACGTTTTTTACTACTACCTTAGGGTTACCCCTATACTAGCCTCCCTAGCGTTTTAATTTTAGGCTAATCCCTCTTTCTTATATAATTAAAAAAAGAATACGATTATACGGTTCGAATACTATTTTTTCTACCCTACTATTTCTCCGGATCGGGTAGTATTTATTCCTTTTTATATAGCTTCTTCTCCTTTTTATTCGATTATTACCTAGTACCTACTAATATAATGCCTACGATTTTAATCTCGCTGTAATAAAGTCAGGGAGAGTGCTGACTTAAATAATGTCAATTGAGCCATTGAGGGATAAAAGATACACTAATAGCGTACGACAGGTCGTCGTTACCACTGCTCTCCACGCTTATCAAGGGTCGGCGACCGTCGCGCCTTGCCATCTTGGACTCTGTGACAACTATCTTCCCCTCTCCCCTCCTCCCGCAGGGAGGGTGTGCTACAGCCACTACTAACAAGCGTATACCCCCAGCCGGGTAACCTGGCTGTGAGCGTCCGACCGTATTCTAGCCTAATGGGGATACTAAAGGCGCGGTTCGAACACCCGACCATTGCACGCCATAATTATAATAAAGTCAGGGAGAGTACTGACTTAAACAATGTCAATTGAGCTATTGAGGGACAAAAGATACACCAATAGCGTACGACAGGTCGTCGTTACTACTACTCTCCATGCTTATCAAGGGTTGGCGACCATCGCGCCTTGCTATCTTGGACTCTATAATACTCGCGGTAGCCCGAAGTTATTAGTATACGCCTAAAGAGTAATATAATAGGATACTAAGTAATAAAAAAGGTACTCGGCGAATAATACGCTACTTCGTAGCCTAGTTAGATTTAATAAAACCTAGTTATTAGGTATTATTATAATATTTCCCTCTCCCTTAGCCTAAACCTTAATAATAACTCTTTATAGACTAGTATATAAAAGTATTTCTAACCTACTAATAATTAATTAATAGCTATAATATAATAAGTAATTAAACTATTATACTATAAGGATTTACCCTATATATTTATTTTATCGGGTTATTTTTTTATTCGTAATTTAACTTTATATAGTATTATTTAGTATTTTTTTCTTATTAATACTATTATTATCTACTCTTTTATTATTCCCTATACTATATTTACTTTTATACCCTTTTATCTTTAATAGATTATTAATTTAAGTATACTTCGTTTAATCGTTTAGGATTCTTTTTTCTACCTTTTTAATACCTAATTAATAATTCTAAATATAAACCTTTTACTTATACTTAAAAGGGGTATATTATAAGGTATAGGTATTAAAAATACGACTTAAGTATAATATATAAAGGTATAAAAAGGGTTAAACTAGGGGGCTTTTATAATCCTAGTATAGCCCCCCCCTTTATATATTAATACGGCTAGTAACTTAATATATTTAGTACTATAAACGAAGACTTAAAGCTAAAGAGAAAAGAGAAGAAAAGAGGAAAAAGCTATAGATTAATCGTAGCCCTTTTATATAGTAGTAGGCACGTAATATAGGAAAAGGGGTAAAGCGGGGTAAGCTATAATTAAATATACGCTACCGTAATAAGATATATAGCGTAATTAGATATATACGCATAATTAGATATATAGCGCGTTATACTACCCCCCTCCTATAGCCTTAATATACGTATTAAGGTTAAGAATACCTTCTCGTCTTCGCTTTAGCGCCTATATAGACGGCGTTATCGTTATTATCCCGGTTATCGTAGTCTAAATCTATAGCTATAGATTCGATCTAATACTATAGATTAACGGGTAGTCCTAGCGCTTTAGGGTATAAATTATAGTATAATTTAATAGTTATTAGTACGTGTTTAAAATTCCGAGCTAGGTATTAAGTTTCGTCGGGATTATAGCCTCTCTAGTTAATCTAATATTCTAGTCGCTTATTTTATCCGGTAACTTATAATTATAGGATTTAGTATACTTCCTATTCTAGTAGGCTATTAATCTCCTTAGGCTCTAGGGCGGGTTATATTTAGCCTAGTAGGGGATTATTTACTATTTTCCTAAGGTAGTTAGTATAGAAGAGGTTAATTATTTTATATAACTCTAGTAGATTTAAAACGTAGCTATAGCCTCGCTCTTCCGTAATCCTAAATAGGCTTAATTATTATATATCGAGCCGAATCGTAGGAGCTACTATATTAAATCCTTTTCGCTATAGGAAAACGCTATTACTAATAATAAAGTTAACTAGTTAGCGTTTTTTATTTATTTACTTTTTTTATTAATATTATATTATAATCGCTACCTACTAAGCTTATTATTATACTTTTTTTACTTTAGCTATTAGCTTTTACGCTTATATTATAGTAATTATTATAGCCTACGTAGGTTCTTATAATAGCGTTAAGGGGTTATATATATTTTTACCGAAAGCTATTATTAAAGGTATTATATTAATAGAGGAGTACTATAATAAGTTATATATAAAGTCGAGCGCTAGTAAGAAGTTACTCTAGTCGTCTTAGTACTTATTAATATAAAAGTATAACCTTTAATTTAAATACTAATTAATAACCTTTATACTACCCTATATTTACGGATATAGCGTATTATTATATTAATACTTAGTACCTATTAGTCGATTAATCTCCTTTAAGAAGCCTAAGACGAATAAGCTTATATTATTAATAATCTAAACTACTAGTAACCCGAAGAAGCGGTATAGTTATTTAAAGTAATAGCTAGTAAGGATTTCTACTATATTTATCTTCTTTCTAGGTAGTATAATAATTAGACGGTTAAGTTTATAAACGAAGGTTTATATATAATTATAGCCTAAATAGTCTTTTAATATCGTTTTCCTATTATAGGCAATATACTCCTAGACGGCGGTTAGTATAGGTAAGGGGTATAGTAAGCTAGGCGTTTTATTATAAAGGATTTTATTCCTTTAGTACTTATAATAATTATAAACGTAATAGTAAATATTTTGCTTTATTCTAGGCTAGTAGTAGTCTTATTAGAGTACCTTAATTATCTTATTCTACCCGCTATAAGCGAAGATAATAGGTTTATAAGCTTTATAGATTAGGGTAGTATAAAGGAATTATTTTTTATTAGTCGTTTATTCTAGTATAATTAACTAGGACCTATAATAGCTAAGACCTTATACGATATTCTCTTCCTAGATAAGGGAGACTAAGTCTAATCCTACTAGGGCTTATATTTTAATAGTATAGATTAGCGCGATAATAATAGGGGTCTTAGGTAGATTAAAACCAAGCTTTTCTTATAGGATTATAATAAGCGTATATTCTTCCTTTTCCCTAGCCTTAATAATAGGTAGCTTAGCTATTTTTCGAGATAGGGTATTAATAGCTATATTAAGTTATCCTAGGCAATAGAGGAAATAAATATTAAATTAAGTAAGGAAATTAGACTAGTAAACCTATTTAGTAGAGAGTATTCTTTTAGTAGTAAAGTATACTAGTACTTTATAATCTATAATAATATCGAATTTTTATCCGAGGAGCTTTAAATAAAAGTACTTAAGACTCTATATAATAGTAAGTAGTTCTTAGTCCTAAATCGGGTATACTTATTCGGCTAGGATTATAGTCTTTAAGAAGAACCCTATTAGCTTTTAGGTTAAATTAGTCTACTATTATTAAAGGATACTAGTAATAGTATTATAAAAAGTATTAATTTTTAACCTAGTAGGTAACTTAGGGCGGAAGAAAACGAGTATAAGCGCTTTTATTATAAGCTTTTTTATTTATTCGAATACTTAACGTTATTTAGGCCCTAAGATAAAATTAATATTTTTCTTTAAGAGTCTATTTAAAGGCTTTACTATTTAGCTTATATAATAGTAAAAGATTTAGATAAAGTTATATAGGCTAACGAAAGAATAAATAGCCTTATAATTATATAGGTTCTTAAACTTCTAGTCTTAGATAGTTTATACTTTCTAGGGGTTAATACTTAATCCTTTTCTAGTATAGAGTATAACTCCTAGATAATCGACCTTTATAATATTAAACCATAATTTCTTTATATCCCCTTAAAGGTTAGCTTAGTAAAAGCGCTAAATAACCTCTTTATATTCTACTTAATATTCCTCTTCCTCGTTATCGTCTAAGTAGATTAATATATTATCTACGTATACGCTAGTATATTAATCGAAGAGGTTATATAATTAAGTATTAATAAAGTTCTAAAACTAGGCTAGCCCGACTTTAAGTCTAAATAGTAAGACTTTTTAATAATATATACTAAAACGAGTACGAAAGGCAATTAAATACTCGGAATCTAGATTTAGATAGAGTTAGTAAAAGGCCTAAATAATATTAATCTTAGAGAACTGTTTAGTAGAGTAATAATTAAAGGTAATACCCTCTAAAAAAGGGGTAGGGGAGATATAGCTTTTAAAATAATTATTTATCTACCTATAGTCGATATAAAAACGCCTAGCTATCGAGTATAGTTTTAGTATAAAGAGTATTAAAATAGTATAAGGGCTAGTATTAATAATAATAAATCTAATCTTTAGAAAGTAGTTTATTATTTCTTTTTCTAGGGGTAAGTATTTAACGGGTATACGGTAGGATAGGAGACTAGCCGGGTTTAGAGGCTTTTTTAGCTCGAGGGTAATATTATAGCTAGAATAAGGGCTAGTTAATATATATACTTCTTTTTTACTAAAAAAACCTTTAAGGTAAGCGATTAATAGTAGAATTATACTTTAGATAAAGGTAATATACTTAGGGTTTTCTCCCTTTAGGAAAAGAATCTTCTATCCTTAGTACGTATAATTAGCTAAACTTAGCTTTATTATAGGTATATTTACGCTATTATTATCGTTTTCGAAAAGGATAGGTCTAGTTAGTATTAGTAGGGTAAGTTCCTCCTACTACTAGCGGTAAGGATCTTCTTAAACCTATTAAATAAGCTATTCTCGAATAGCTTAGTTTTTAGTATTAATTATAATAGTATTAGGCGATAACTTAGGCTTTTTAGGCTTTATTAGCTAAATAATCTTACTATTCGCCTTAGAATATTAGAGTATTTAGTATTATTTTTTATCCTTATTAATTAATTAGTTTTAACGTTTAGTATTAGCTTAAATCTCTAGGTTAATTAATTAATTAAAAGCCTATCGAAAAAGAAGTATTAAAGGTAAATATTTAATAAGGGTAAGTAAATCGTTAGGCTAAATAAGTTAATAAGTAGTATAATTAAATAATAGGTTTTTCTTTATTATTTAGAATAAGCTAATAAAAATATTTTACGTATAGTTAATAACTTAGAAGGTTTTTTAGGGAAATAACTAGCTATCGATAATAAGGGTAATAATTAAATATTTATAAATATAGCTAGCCTCGCGTCCTTAGAAGTCGATAAAAAGTACTAGCTTTACTAAGACTAGCTTAGTACTTAGGCGTTTAATTACTTATCGAATAAAGTAGTAGCTAACGAGGAGATAGGAATCTACTTTAGTATTATATAGTATAAAAGTATAAAAGGTAATACTATTAACTTATATTTAGCTATCGATAGTAAATAAACCTTTTATTACTTTCCTTATTCGTAATACCTTAGGGATTATTATAAAGACTTTTAATAGTCCTAGGCTTTTCCTGAATCCGACGAGTTATTAGAGTCGGTAGTAGTTATACTAGGGGTCGGGGGTTAAAGGACCTAAACTATACGCTATTTATTTAGATAATCTTTAGCTTAATACTCCTTTTTCCTATAAATAAAATAAATCCCGTTTTCCTAATAAACTTTCTTCTTATCGGGGGTTAAGGCTTAGCCTTTACCTTTAGTAATAGCTAGCTTCTTTAGGTCGTCTACTAGCTTATTATCGTAATATAGACGAGGAGTCTAGATTATTTCTATTATCTCCTTTTTCCTATAATAAATAGTACTTTTAATACTAATATAAAAAGCTTTATAGTTAATCCTAGGGTTCTTAGCTTTTTCGAAAAGGCTTAGGTCGAATCTAGTAGGTAAGTATTCCTATAACTCCTACTTTATTATTTTACTAGGGATTTAAGTCTAAGCTACTAAAAGATTAAATTCTATAATAAAGAGTTATATATCCTATTTTCTATAAACTAAGAACTTAAGCTTACTTAATCGTTCCTTAGCTTCCGAAAACTCGTTTAGATTATTAAAGGCTAATTCGAAATACTAAACTATTTTAGTTAGCCTAGAGAAAGGCTAGGTATTAGAATTATATTTTATCTTAAGAGCCTACTTAGCTTTACCTTTAAGAGAATAAAAAAGAAAATCTATTTAATTATCCTTTATCTAGAAGGAAGGTTTATTAGTCCTTATTTTCGATTAAAGGTTATTAAGGAAATTATTAAATTCGGTTTTCTTTCCCCTAAATAAGCTAATAGTCTTAATCTTAGTCTTTTCTTACTTATTATAGTATAAGCTAACCTATCCTAGGGGAATAATAGGGGCGAACTCTAGCTAAGCCGCCTTACTTATCGGAGTAAAAATAGTAGTTATTAGGGTATTAGGATTAATAAAAGCGGTTAAGGTAGTATAACGTAAATAGCTATTATTAATCGAGTTAGTATTAGGAATTTACGTTTTAGGGGTATATAATCGGTTCTTCTAAAAGTCTTATATTTTAGTTCGTATCTAAGATATTTTTTTAGTTTAGGTTTTTATAGCCTAAGTCTACTAAGCTACTATTTATATAAGGGACTAAAAGTCCTCTAGCGTAGGTATTATTATTTTAGGGGATTTCGATAAGGAAATTATACTAGTTATTTTACTAGCTTTTAGTTTTTTTAAAGCTAATTATACTAAACGTTAGGGTACTAATCCTTCGGCTTCCGATATTTAGGTAGTTAAGGGTCGTAATTATAGTCGAGTTATAAGGTTTTCTATCCTTACGAGGATATAAGAAGTATAAATACGTATTTTAAAACGCTTATTAGCGTTATTTAAGCTTTAAGTAATAATACGGCTAGTAACTTAATATATTTAGTATTATAAACGAAGACTTAAAGCTAAAGAGAAAAGAGAAGAAAAGAGGAAAAAGCTATAGATTAATTATAGCCTTTTTATATAGTAATAGGTACGTAATATAGGAAGAGGGGTAAAGCGGGGTAAGCTATAATTAAATATACGCTACCGTAATAAGATATATAGCGTAATTAGATATACGCGCGTAATTAGATGTATAGCGCGTTATATATATTAGGGTATAGTTTCGATATATCTCTATAGCTATTATATACGAAGATTACCTAGGGGATAGCTATCCTACTAGGTACTTATACTTCTATAGTATATAGCCTCCTATCTCCCTAGGTCTCTAGGCTCCTAGGCAGTTGTATTTACTTATCGATTTATTATTCCTTTTAGCCTCTTTTACTATGCTCTTGGGCGTGCCTAAGAAGTATATATATACTAAATAAATAAACTTTGACTGTCTCACAGTCTTTCCTTTCACCGTCTGACCTCGCTTGCCCGAGCCTGCTTCACGCGGAAAACCAGAGTCCTCACGGAAAAGAACAATACATGTCTGAGAGAACTTCTGCTGGTAAAGCCCGGCAATTGCGCCGTTTGATGCCGGCAGTGGCAGACCCGTCGCTGTTGCCGGCAGTGGCCACCTCGTCGTCGGCCACCACAGGTCCCCCCTCCGGGAGAAGCAGAATCTCCGTGACAACTGCCTGCAACGCTTGTCGCAAGGGAAAGTCCAAGGTATTGACCTATCAGACTTGTGCCGGAGATACCTTTCGAAGCCTCATGGTGATGTTCCGGTCGGCAGTGTTCTGGGGAAAGACCAGCCTGTCGTCGCTGTATCCAGCGGCATATTAAATGCCATTATGTCACAGAGCCAGGAGAGACGACATCACAAGCCCTCAACCGAAACTATCATGACCTGCAAAACCGGGCAACGGCTCATGAGGAGTTACTTGACCTTCTGAGGAATTTGTCAGATGAAGAGGCTCAAAACGTCTTACAAAGGCTCAGATCCGGTACAGACGTCGCAACAATTCTCAACTTCGTCAAGGCCGGCAACGTCTTGCTTCAAATGTCGGTTTTGCCAGAGACTCGATTGAGATATGAGTTTCCCTATCGATCCGAGATGCCTCGAGACTGCGCGGTAAATAATCCTTATCTGGATTCCTTGATCTATGAGGCTTCATCTATCTATTCCACACGTCAGTATTCGGATTGCTCGGAGCATACCACTGCCAACCTCACCCAGAAATTGGGCTCCGGCGAATACGAGAGTGTCTATTTGAAGCCATTCCATGCAGCAGAAGTTGTTGATCCCCTGCTATCTGATTTGCGAGTATCACCGTGGACTGCTGTTTGTGATGACGATACACTCATGCGAGATCTTCTCGGCGTCTTCTTACGTTGCGAATATCAATTCACCGCCGCGTTTCAAAAAGATCTGTTCCTGGAAGACATGGCGGCACAGGAATCAGACTTCTGCTCCTCCCTCCTCGTCAACATGGTTCTCGCCTATTCTTGCGTACTGTATTCCCGAACAACATGGAGTTGACCCCATCTAATCAGACCCCAGGTCTGCTACCCGCGCTTCAGGAACCGCGCTGAGTATTGGAACCCCCATACTCTCGTTTATCGTTTCTTCGCGGAGGCGAAACGTATCTGGGAACTGGAATGTACTGAACCGCGAATCACCACCATTCAAACTGGTATACTTTTCAGTGTCTTCTATAATCTCTGTGGCTTGGACGAAATTGGACAGTCTTACAGGGTTCATGCTGTCAAGTTGGCACATAGATCTCGCCTCTTGGATGCCGCTATAGATGGTCAGAGCGAGAGACAACAACGTGGCAGAGCATTCACTGCCTGGGCTTTATACAATTGGGAAACGTAAGTGCACCCATGTCACAGCCTATTCACCCGCTCAAAGTTTCAGGCTTGTCGGCTTTTCGTTCCTCCATCCTCCACTGCTCAAAAAGCCCCCAAGCTGGCGTCTGCCAGATCCTTTCAGGGACACACAATGGTACGGGGAGCTATGGGTCAAGTATCCATTGAACCACTGTCTTCTCCCAACGTACTTTGGTCATATGTTCAGGGCGAGAAGTCACTTTCGGATCATCATGAATGAGTTTTGCCAAGCAGCCTACTCGGTTGGCTCGGGAATAGCCGTTGACAGGGCTAATGAACTTCTCTCACAACTACAAGGCTGGTATAACAGCTTACCAAAACCGCTTCTGCCAAAGACTATCGTACTTCCCGGACACTTGCAGCTGCAGTAAGAACCCCGGTGTGTTGAAAGGAGATGATCAGGCACAGCTCGAGTGTTCTATACCTAGCATACATCTGTCGCCTATTGGCCGAGTTCTACTGACCTTGTACGGCAACAGTATCTATTACCACCATCTGATTCTCACCCTTTATGAGCCCTTGCTCGACGCCAGGATTGATCGTGGACCTTGGCCGCAGCAAATCGTCGCCGAAGCCAGGAAATATCTACAGACCCTCGTTCGACTGTACTATCTGCGCCATGGTTTTGAAGCCATGGATCTCTTCATCGTCATACCGCTCATGCTCGCAGGTTGTCAGTGTATCGATGCCATTGATGAGACGACGCCCGAGCCTCTACTTGAGGACTTGCGATCCACGCTCATCTTGGTTGCAAAGGGGCTATACAACCAGCGCCGGAATCATTACCTGGCCGAGGCTCTATACCGGGTCATCCGGGGGCGAATGCGGCCGCAGGAAGTGGCCCTTCTGAAAGACTCAATGACTCCCGATGAAATCAAGGCAGACGAGGACAGGGGCATAATGATGCAAGCTGTGCGAAGCCACTGGCCGGTCAGCGTTGTAAAAAGAAAGGAGGATACAGATTCTCATATACTAAGCAACCTCGTGGAAAATTTTGCTCACTTGAACGTGGAAGAAGACGGATGATGGCGTGGAAAGTTGGCAGTGTACAAATAGTATTGGTTGAGATCGATGTCTGTAATTTGATGGCTTCCCCTTTGTATAGAGGTCAGGGTTGTGTAAGGAGTATCATCATCGAATTCAACTACACTGGAATCCCTGAGCAGTCGAATTGGCAAGCGGCCAACATCTTTCAGTTTGATTGTTCGATGGAATAGACTGCTGTCAGTCCATAGGCAGTCGGTTGGGCTAGACCAGGGCGCTTCTCCGATCATCACAACATAACGCCTACGTCATCGTTTCCAATAAGGTAGAGCCGTAGAACCATGCTCTGCCCAATACTCCAATCATATCAAGGGCTGGAGTGACGCACTCAAGATCTCTCGTGAGGCTCTGAGTAGCATTCGAGGTCGGTACTACGTTAAGTTGATGCAGTGACGCCGCAGAAGGGCAGGTTGAAGTAAAGATCTGCGCCTCCTACTGACTAGGGCCCATCTCGTCGTTCTCTTTGTCGAGCTAGATGGCTTCTGGAACGAGCAGGCCTTGTCAAAGGTTGAGATTGCAACACAGAATAGTAATACCCAGGTAGACGCAATGTAGACAGTTGCTACTAGGTACTCGGTAGTAGACAAGACTTGACCCTTGCCGGGTTTCCTTCGTATGGAACGTCTGTTGATTCATTGATTCATACAATTCTCTTTGTCATTTTTTCCCCTTTCAATGAAAGGGCTCCCTTGGCAGCTTCCTCGTCTCGTCTTGCAACACTTCGTCCATCGAGAATTACACTCTCGCCCCTTCTCTGACCGTCCGTTGAGCAGCTTTTCACCGAAGTGCTCTTTTCCCCTCTCTCTGCACTCTTGGTCTCCGCAGCCCGTTCTGATTACGACTTGACATGACCATGTTTGTCGACGACGTTGGCTTCGAAACGACGCGGTTTCCCGTATCGTGGTAGTTCGTCAACCGTTGGAGGATGCAAAACTTTCACAGCTTCCATCTCAACTTCGAGGCTGGTGACTGACTTCAGCGGGAGGATGTTCCCGTCCAGCTTTCATGATCAAGACTGTCAGCTCGCCGTCTCCCATTTCCAGACACACAAAAATCCTCTCTTTCATACCTTTCGAATCTCAACCTCTACGGTGGGCTTGAACGATTCCTGTTCGGCCTCGAGAATAGACCGCAGTTCCTCTGCCGAGGCCACAACGTCCAGACCGAAACCAGTTTGCATCACTCCCTTCTCTGGCCGATTCATCACGGCCAGGTTCCCAGCTCGTGTGCCGTTGACGTATAAAACAACCCGACAAGGGCGCTGAAGCTGCGCCACATCCACCTTCATTCGAGCAAAGTATCGCGTCACCGGCTCAGCCCTCTTCTGAACCCAGCCGGGCGGACGGTTATTGTTGAACCCATAGAGCTGATTGACAATCCTCGTGACGTCCTGCCTCATCTGCGCCTCGTTCTTCTGCCACCATTCGATGCCGAGATAGCTGTATCCGAAATTCCATATGGCACGTACAGCAGAAGTGGTAAGAAAGGCGCGGCGCCGATCGAAGAAGGGCTCCAACGGAGAATTCCAGTTGATGATGGTCCCCTGCCGAGTGGAGAAGCGGGCGAGACCTGCGTACGGCTGCGTGAAGATGTCCTGGTCTGGACGCAAGACCTGCCAGTAAGACCAGAGCCTGTCGACCTGCGTATGATGTAGCATGCTATGATCGTTCTATGAGCGTCTGTCACTCGAAGAGCAGGGGCTAATGTCGTTGCGAGACTAACAAGAGGGGGTCAAACGCAGTCAAGGCAAACTCTGAAAAGATGTTTCCGCAAGCAGCGTCCAGATGGATCTGGTTATGAATCTGTTCCACACTGACGAGCCCTCCGCTCAAGGAGAACTCGGTAAAGGTGCCAGCACGGGTAAGAATGTCGTACTTTTGTCCGGTGTCAGAGACAGTAGACATTAACAACCGAAGAAACACACTTACCGTCCACTGCCTCAACGGCCTGCTGGCAAGCAGCCCATTCGCAGACTGCGGATAGCTATTCGGAGCCGGGCATCGGTACGTCCAGGCCCTCATCTGCTGGTCAAACGGCCCATACTTGCCGTTGAGCACAGCCTGAGGAAACCTATAAGGCGCCAGCGGGTTTTGGATTTCGATTTCGAAGAGCTGATTCCCCATCACACGGACCGTAGGCGCAAGCGTCGCCGGCGGGACGCCAGGGTCAGATGCCCAGTCCCAGTAGGGCGATCTCAGCGTCTCGGCCGCATAAAGCCACTGCGCGCGAACTTGCTGCGGGTAGGACGACGCGATCTGTCGTGCCCTGTCGACGAGCGTTTGCTGCCAAAACAGTCAGTCCCGAACATTCAACGGTCTCGCGGTAAATGATATCCTTACCTCGAAGAGCAAGATGTAAGCTCGGTGCCACGGCAAAAACAGATTCTCGTTATGAGGACAGTATCCCCCCCAATTACCCCCGACGCCGGGCCCGGCGCCATTCCACTCGATGAACGGGAGGCCATGTATCCCTACCAGACGTTAATTTGCACATCCCGAGACTGTAGCACAGCGGGCATCGCGGCCTACCGGAAATCTGAAAGTACGACAGCAGATACTCGTCCGAGTCCTGCTGCATAGCCAGAAGAGCAAGATTGTACAAACTCCACTGAGCTCCCCCCTCAGCCTGCAATTCATTGATATTCCTCCGATAGGGCACCGCCTGCTGGTTCACCGGCACGCCTGTCACCGGTATGAAGTTCTGTGCCAAACCCTGCAGGGCCGCGGCGAGAGTCAGCAGGGTTATGGGCGTTATGGAAGACAACATCTCGAACGTGTCGACGGGTCTGGACTTTGGTGGAAAACACCTCCGATTTTCCTCACCTTTTCCTCCTTCTTTCTTTCCCGCCATCGATGGGTCGGACAAGGGGGGGGGATAATATGGCCCGCCAACCCATGCTCCATGATCATCATATGTACATAGTAATCATTAGTCGTTCTCGTATGTATGATGCTATAACAACAGCTATATGCAAGCCTAAGTCGATCGACCCCGCCGGCCTGCATTGCATGCCTTGGAGGCTTGGGCTCTCTGCTGGACCGGTCATCCACCGGGCATATGTACGTATTGGCAATTCAAATCCATATGCAGTGGCACTCCGTCTGCGTCCCGGCCTCCGGGGAGAGCAAGCCCACGAAAGATCCTCGGCCGGACAACAGTGGAAGAAAAAGGATCGAAGTGGTATACCCGTATCATGAGTCCTCTCGGCACGAAGAAGCGTGGGGAAGAGCAGCAAGCAGTCAAAAGTCCCGTAAGCCAAACGACGAGAAGGGGGGAAAGAGAGGAGAAAAGAGCCCTGCTGCCCAAGCCACATCAATGTCTTCACGGATAGGCGTGCCGGGACCATGCATCAACTAGCCTGTGAGCCACGCTGATCTGGAAAGACGGTTCGACGTCGTCAACGATCTTTTGTGTAACGACCAAACGGAGGGTGAAAAAAAAAAACCAGTCATCGTCCATTGGCGGGTACAGAGCCGTCATCAGGCAACCATATCGCCCTGAAGTTGCTCCCGAAAGCACTGTTTCTGACTGAAGAGCACGCTTTTATCTCTCCTATCGCCTGGGCGCAACTGCAGAAGACCATCTTTGGATGAATTTGTCCAGGTACCTTACGTCTTGTCAATGGCACAGTCGTTCGAACGAATCCGACGGTGCATCCATCTGGTCCAAAGGGATAGGCAACCAACCCTCTTTTAGCCACAGCTTGCCTGTTCTGCGTCCTTTCTCGTCACCGGGTCAGCCGTAAGCACAAAGAGAATCAGATCGGCCGCTGCATGCATCTCATGTTGTATGTATGTATCCGTATCTCCCTACCTATACGAGATACTCAGCATTCTCCCGTCATCCAACGACACCTCACAGCTCATCAGCACCCCATTCACCGGGTCTGACGGATAGGACGCGCTTCTCTCTTCCGATTACCCGCAAATCTAGCATGCATCTTGTGTATCGATGATTCGAAGGGATCCCAACTCCGCAGCAGAAAGAAAGAGAAAAAAAAGGCGTCCGGCGAAACCGTTGTGAACGAATCCGCTCTATCCATACTTCCCGCTCGAAACAAGAGTCAAGAAACCAGCGTGACGGAAAACCCATCTCTAGTCCAAGAAAAAAGAAAAGACAGAGGGAAATGCTGCGAGGCCTTACGCAAACAGGGGGGAAATGCTAAAGAAAGCTGCAGATCCTGCTTATGTTACTCGAGGGCACCTCAATTGTCACCAGCCGAGCGGTCAGCATCCTCCTCGCTGTCTGTCAGGTCGACCGCGAGCTTCCGGACCTCGTGCTCCGTCATCTCGCGATACGTGCTCCAACTGAGGCCGAGAAAGGCGACGATGATCATGGATCCGCCGATGATGGCAGCCCAGCTGAGCGGCTGGCCCGTTATGAACCAGTCGGCGAGGGCGACTATGAAAATGGTGAGGAGAGCGGCAACGGACGACAGCACAGGCGATGTCAACGAGATGAGGACGAGAAACGAGCCGCTAAACGTCGCGTTCGCCAACACGGCCACGAGGATAAGCCAACTGGTCGACGCATTGGGCAACTCAAACTTCTCGATGCCCAGCACGTGCAGGATCGGCAGTGGGATCCAAAGAACAGTCAGTGTGAAAAAGCCGATGCAGGCGCCAAAGGTGTTGGCGAAAATGGTGCCGCGGCCCGGGGAGACGCCCTCGGGCGGGCAAGCGTAGCGCTTGTAGAGCACCTCGTAGAGGCCGTAAAGGACGGAGCCGATACCGATGACGAGGTTGCCGACGAAGCGGCTTCCGGCACCAGGCTGGTGGCTCTTCTCAGCTTCGCCCGTATCGCCGTAGGCTACAATGAGGACACCGACGATGGCGATGAAGACGGCGACCGATTTGTCAAGCCGAAGCGGCTCGCGAAGGATGGGCACGGAGAAGACATAGGCGAAGAAGGCGGAGCAATTATATATGGCCGTAAGATCCGAAGGCGTCGTCAGGCTGACGGCCACGTACCAGCTAAGGCCAGCGACGGTTAGGGCTGACGTGATAAAGGCTGTCGTTCGTATCAGATAAAAGGCCGGGCGGGCGCGGCGCCTGGCCGAGGAGGAGAAGACGTCGAGCGTCTGCAACTCAATCATAGCAACGGTGGAGACGAGTAGCTGCTTGTGACGCCGCCAGAAGACGGGCCACGGCTCGTCGCGCTTCTGAAGCCGCAAGACCAGTAGCATGGCAGGCCAGAGGACGACCCAAGAGCCGTGGGTAAAGTACATCATGCAGTAGGCCTTATCCCAGCCGAGGTCGTGTTGAATGTGCGCGCTCAGCTCCGTCTGGATAGCGAAGGTGACAAGGCTGACGGCGAGGAAGAAAGCGGCGTACGTGTACTTTTTGCGCGTCGATGCCTCAGCTTGGGCTGTGGCCGCGAGGGGGCTGCGGCTGCGCATCGTCGAGCGGCGGCTAAAAGGCGGAGGCCGGGCGTCGTCTTCATCATTATCGTCTTCGTGGTCGTGCTCAGCTTCAGCATCGTAATTGTCGCTCGACCAGAGGAGGCTTCGAGAGGTATCACCGTTGGCCGCCACCTCCGGCTTGTACAGCAGCGGCACGCCGGCAAGGTCACCGTTAGCGGGCTCGGTATGATGTTCGGGAGAGCCGGCGGCGGCGGCGGCGGCGGCATTGTCTGTAGCGTCTCCGCGGCGGTTCTTGGATCCGTTATCGTCGGCGTTCATCACGTTGGTCGATCTGAGAGAGAGGCGGGAGGGGCGGGTAAACGAGGTCGGGCCGGCCGGGAGGGCATGTGGCGGCTAGACACGGGCGTCGGAAGCGGAAGAGGCTTCGTCTCGATGAGCAGCGAACGCGAGGGGTTGGGCCAAGGACCGGGGGCTGAGTTCGACAAAGGCATGCAATGGCGAGGGAGGCTCTCGGGAGTGGGTGAGGGGAGATGTAAGATAACTTTGTTCTCCGAGAGGATTCGTCTCTTTCCTAGCAGAGTAGATACAGCTAGGTGGATAGGTAGTCGGAGGGTAGGCTGCAGAAGGAGAGGCACGGCTGCGGACCAATTGGTCTCGCGGCGTCTCGGTCACGCGTGGTGTCGCTGCGAGTCGATTTTCTTGAGGACTTGAGGCGTGACCGGATGGGGAAGCATCGCGGTGCCTTGCAGGTTGCAGAGGTAAGATCAGGCCCAGGGCGATGCACTGCGACAGACAACCTCAAGGGGGGTGGGGGAGGCGCTGTAGGGTGGTTGCCGGTACCGGCGTACCGCTGCCGGGCCCCTGAGACTGGCCGGGCAGGGTACGGGAAAGCCCCTGAGGCTTGCCCCGTGCCGTACGCAAGTCACGTGCACAGATATAGCAAAGAGTGATCACGTGAGTTACATGTCCGCCGCTGTGCCCGCCGCTTCAAAGTTGAAACGAGTCCTCCCTCATCATCGAGGTATTTCACAACACAAGCCACAGTCCATCTGAGAGATTTTGTGAAACCCGACTTTTGACGCACGAACCCATATCCAAACCGCTGGTGCGGTATTGCCTCGCGTCCAGCCTTTGTCTCTCGCCCAGTTTTTGTCACTATTCCAGGCCGGTCTCTTGTTTTCTCTGCAGAAGTATCACAATCATCAACCTTGTGCCGCATCGTACGTACGGCGTAACTTGTACGGATACCATTTAACGATATATCTACATTTACTCGAGGCAGTTGTTAGTACATAGGTATATTTTCAAGGTCTTGGCACTGCGCCGTGCACATGATGGCGCCCGCACCATGTCGTTTTAAAAGGTCATACCTCCTATCTTCCGCCTCCTGCTCGCCTGCCAATCGGTCACGCCGCCAGCAGGTGATAGTGAGTACGCCTATGGAGTTCCGGCAACAGGCGACAATCAACTCGGCTCGATGTTACACCTACATCTGATTGCGTTTTACGGATACATAGTACTGCATCCATACGTGCCCCTAAACTACGTGCCTATCTATTGAACGCCGGTCGAGCTTCTTGGGGTAGGGGATACCACCTTGGTTACTTCTAAGGCGGCCAGACCTACTCTTCAACCAGGAATTGCATTTAATAGACTCATATCAAAATCAGTATATTATGATCTGTCGTTCGAATGCCTAGCTCGCCTGCACCGACGCCGCCATGTCTGGGTCCTGATGCCTATTTACTATGATAGCCGGTGTGAATTCCCTCTTGCTAGATAGTCACCGCGCCTTATGCGTAACGCCCTCTTCTTGTTCCGAACCACGATAGTGTGCCTTATAGTTATCGCCGAGACTGACAGTTCTCGCCTGCAAATAGCATCGTTCTTTCCTGCCGTCGGGATCCTACCGAGCCACGATGGGGAAGCCGGCCGATGGCCCGAGCATATGACCTGTCCGGCCGCTGGCCGGACGCTGACGGGCCGAGAGTGGGGTCGCCGTTGACAGCCGAAGCACGGGACAATCCTAGCCTTAACTACACCGTCAGTCACGCGACCGTTTCCCGTCACGCTAGACGGTGCCGTGGCGTCTTCATACCAGCCACGAGTCTACGACGGATGATGGTCAATGGTCAGAAAATAGCACCGCCCATCGGTAACAAAGAAGGAGACTAGCAATTCCACTATCATCTGGGAGGTAGGCAGGGGATAATCCCTCAACTCGTCTCTGTTCTTACGCTGCTTCTCATTAAAGATATTTCCGTCTACCTCGTCGTAGTCCAGACCATGTCATGGTCTTTTTGTGTGCCGATATGTGCGATTTCCTCCCGCAGACATAAGATGAGAAGCACGTGTATGAGTCCTACGTGCGCCAGTTCGGTTGCCAGCTCAACGTTGTGGTCCATTGCCCTAAAACTCAGCTAGAATTGACCCTGATAGAATTACATACACTCGCATCAACGAGGAGAGCACATGTCAGCTGTTCATCTAAGACTAGAGTACAGTGGTCTCTTGGATCAATCTAATGTCCCCTACCAAAGGGCCGCCCTTCCCTCGCCGCTTGTCGTCTTGCTTCCTCGTAAGAGGGTGGATCATCACGACGTGGAGGAGAACGAGACCGGCTTCTCTCTCCGGGGCGTTCGCCGATATTCCTGAGCGTGTTCACAATTGATCTGTCGATGATTTCACGGAGGTTCACCACATGTCGTGTCCGTTGGCGGTCTATAACGACGTGGACCGCTTCGCCGAAACGACCAGCGTTTAAGGCGTTGATATTGTGGGGGGTTTGAAGCTCATTCATTCGACCAGAGTTGCTACCTCCTCGATTGGCAAATCCGTTCCCACGCACAAATCTCTTTTCTAGACCTGACGGCTTCGCATGGCTCATGCGGGGACATAAAAGGAGACAGAGGGCAAAGAGAAAGGCCTGAATAGCGCAGCGGCCGTGCATCTTGACGAAAGAAAGGTTTCTAGCGAATGTTGGAAAGAGTGTAGGTATGTATGTAGAGGTAGGTAGGCACTGAATGCTTCAGTATACTGTTGAGGCGGGACGGAAAGTTTTGGTAAAAGAGAGCATGATAGTAGCAATGGCGATCGATTATTTATGGCTCGCAAAGTGCCGCTGAACCGGTGGTTTCTCGGCTCGTTCGCCGTTTGTTCAAAGCCAAGTTGTCCTCTGAGCGCGGCTTGGGGCGGCCTCCAATCGTGAGAAAGGACCCTTTGAAGGTTTTTCAACACACGCGTACATATGTACATGCATACAGCATGGGCACATACACGCATACTTACCTACCTTTGCAGATATTCTAGTACATATCTAAATAGCTCAGAGCGGAAACAACTGAGGCCAATGGTGAATATTTGCGCACGCAACGAGATGTCCAGCACTGGTGGTATGAAAGCCTCTACGGGTCTATCATGCCAATAGTCAATAAGTATGTATGTATGTATATCTCTCGTTAACACAAGAATAAAGTCAACTTTACCTCGTAGCGTTATTGCCTAGGACACGTCCGAGCCTAAGGACCTACGGGTACTAGGGGGGTCTCAAAAGCGACCACCCCTTCTCCTTCTCGGAGAAGGGGGGGCGACTGACTAGGAAAAAGTCCGTTGACTGGGAAAAACTATATACTTGGATCCCCGGCGAGTTAATAGGGTCGTAGAAGTCACTATCTTTCTCCACATAAGCTCGATACGTGAATAAAGTATCCATTTTCTACCTTCCAGGGCCAGCGCACAGTTTTATTCACATAAGCAGAAATTCGTGACTTTAGCTCTCTACGAAATTAGGTGGGGATCTAGGTACTAAGTTTTTTTCCCAGTCAACGGACTTTTTCCTAGTCAGTAACCCCCCCTTCTCCGAGAAGGAGAAGGAGTGGTCGTTTTTGAGACCCCCCTAGTAGTTACTATGATACGACACCGAAGCAATCTCTGGCTCATGGCGTTCTTGTTCGCCGAGCAAATGTCCTAGGAATTTCTTTCTTTTCCGGGAACTGGGTTATTTTTAGTTCGAGCAAATATGGCCTACCCTACACATTTCTCGCAGTTTACAACTTGGGACCATGGCTTACTAACCGTGCCTCGTCAGCAATTACTGCCTTCCGCTTTGTTAGATGACTGAAAGCGGCCTTGACGTCGCTCAGAACTCGGCCTACTAGACGGTCTCAAAAGCGATCTCAAAAGCGACCACCTCTTCTCGACCTTTCGATTCTCTCCAGGCGGAACCAAGTCTCGCTCATCACCGCCAGCCCGTATCTCCAAGTATATCAAACTAATTGGCCGCCGTCATGGATGTTCATCTCTTGGTGTATGACCTCTCTGGTGGACTCGCTCGCCAAATGTCCACGGCCCTGCTGGGATTCCAACTCGACGCCGTGTATCACACCTCGATCGAGCTCGACGGGCGCGAATACGTGTACGATGGCGGTATCATAACCATCATTCCCGGGACTTCTCATCTGGGTCGACCCTTGCGCAGGCTGCCTCTGGGTACGACACGGCTGCCGATGCATGTCATCGACGAGTATCTCGACTCAATACGACCAATATTCACCTTCGAGGCATGTTTTTAACCATCCGCTCGAACCAAGACTCTCGGCTGACATGCTGGCGACGCAGTCCTATGACCTCTTCCATCACAACTGCAACAATTTCACAGACACCTTCGCCAACTTTCTGGTCGGCAAGGGAATTCCTAGCGATATCATCAACATGCCTCAGGCCGTTCTCAGCTCCCCGATGGGCAGGCAACTGTTCTCCCAGCTCACGCAAGGGGTCCGGGCTGGCAGTTCTAACGGATCCATTCTCGGGCTCGGGCAGAGCGCCGCGACGCCCGTTCGGCCCCCTTCGAAACACAAGGTAAACGTCATTTGCAGACAAGAGGAGCTTACGTGCATGCTGGAAAAGGCGACACGATGCTGCGCCGTCATCTTCTTCACGTCGGCGACTTGTCCGCCTTGTAAAGCCCTGTACCCCGTCTATGACGAGCTGGCCGACGAGTTTGGCGCCCACGCGTCGTTGATAAAGATAGACGTATCCCGGCCCGAAGCCGCTCCTATAGCCAAGGCATACGCCATAAGCGCAACACCGACATTCGTCACATTTCTTAAGGGGCAGCAAGAAAAGCGATGGACCGGGGCGAATCCAGCCGGTCTAAAAAGCAGTATCCAGCTCCTGGTGCACATGGCGCATCCAGCGCATCCTCATGAGAGGCTGCGACTGCCCAGCGTCGCCGCCACCGACTGCAAGCCCGTTCTCTTCTCCAAGGTGCCGCCAGTGGCCAAACTCATGGCCAAGTTGGGGGACGATGTGGCAAAGAAGCCCGGGATGCATAGCTTAAAATCATTCATCGAGAAGGGCAGCAGCCAGTCTACGATTCCCGACATGAGTCAACTGTCTAAATTGATTCTCGACTCCGTCGCACAGCTGCCGGCCAGCATACTCTTTGCCATGATTGACGTCTTTCGATGCGCCCTCGTCGACGCGCGTGTCAGCGCCTTCTTCGCAGAAGAGGAGGGGCATAAGACAATTCTCAGCGTGCTGAACTCGGTTAACGAGCAGGACAGCTGTCCTTATCCGCTCCGACTTGTGACGCTGCAAATGGGCTGCAACATGTTCTCTACGCCACTATTTCCGGAAGCCGTGGTTGGCGATGACCGGCTCCGGGTGTCTGTGATCCGACTAATATCCTCGAGCTTCCTCGACGACAGCCACACAAGCGTCCGAGTGGCAGCGTCTTCACTGTTATTCAACCTGGCGCTCGCAAACCGCCGGACAAGGACCTCATCGTGCGGGGCGTCGGCGGCAAGCTTACCGGCTGATGACCTGGTGGAGCTGGCGGCTTCGGTTGTCGAAGCCATAGACCAGGAGAAGGAGTCGGCCGAAGCGCTGCGCGGGATGCTGCTGGCGCTGGGCCATCTTGCATACGGCATGGACCTCGACGGTGAACTCGCCGATCTGCTAAGGGCGCTAGATGCGCAAGGGACCGTGTCTGCGAAGCGGGAGATGTTTCCCGCCGTGACTGGGCTCGTGACTGAGGTAGCTGATGAGCTACTGGGGAGAGATAAGGGATTGGCGAAGCCGTAGGGTGCTTCTGGCATGGTAGGGCGTGGCATGGTGTTTTGGTTAATGGAGTCAAGGTTAGCATCGTGTTGTAGGGAAGGACGGGGTTTGATAGTGTTGGCGTTTTAAGAGGACTCATAGAGGCAGAGAAATCCCGAGTCGTCGACTTGACTCTTCGGATGTTTGCTGTAAATCAATCACAGACCATTACCAGTGAAGGGCCCTGAAGAAGACTTGGGTATTATGCTATCGGGAGACTGTTCGGAAGCCTGGACGTTGGATCAGCCGAAGTATTTACGAAAGTTGAAGAGGAATATCAAGCCAAGCTTCGTGCCTGCTAGAAGCCTACTTGGAAGCATCCCTACAGGCCAAGTACGAGTTAGATAGGGAACGATTTGTCGAAAAGCCACTGCTTCGAGCCCCGTATGACTGACTCAAGCAGGTTGCCGTCGAGACCACCGAATGGCTCACGAAGAGCTCGACTTTCGACTGATGTCTGCCTTGCGCCGGTAGCTTGCAGAGTAAAGGGAGGCGCAGGCGTTATGCTACCACGTGGTCTATGTGGCTAAGCTGTAGCGAGTCATGAGGGCGAAGAGGAGGCGCGATGCTAGTGATGGCGTATCGTCGGTACGGATGGAGACGATGCCCTTCCGGACTCAGCTATAAGAAAGCCCCATGAAGTGAGGCGAAGCATCTGAGGCTGCTCGAGTTCGTTCGAGGCCTTAGCACTAACCATGAATCGGTCGGATCGACCGGGATGATCGACCAGGCTATTGATGTGATCAGGTATACCACGCTCTCAGCCTCGTTTACAGAGAAGAAAATCGGGACCGAAGCGGGCTTCTTGAAGCTATGGCGAGATGGAGAAAGCCTAGCAAGACCATCGCCGATTAGTAGAGCTTCCCAAGATACATGTAGGGAATGATGGCGACTATCCTGACATAGCTGTTCAACGCGACTCATCGTTAGGTCTGCGTGTGACCTTCTCCTGAAAGCATAGATCATTCCGTCGATCTTACTCTGTTAGCTCGCTACCATCCCTCGTCGCTCGAAGGCTTTACGCTCACGAAGAAATCGGAGAAAAAATCATGGCGAAGACGGTCAAGTCTTCGCCCCTTTTTGGGAGCCTCTGCGCTTCGCTTCTCTGTCTCTTCCTCGTCCGCCTCCTCAGGTTAGACAAAGCCCTTTTCCCCGGCCACAACCGTGCTCATTCCCTTGGAACTGGGCACGGCGAGCAGAACAAGACATCAGAGGAGGATGGAAGCCTTATCCGGAGGGCGATAATGTTTCCCAACTACGTTGGCACGGATGAGGCTGGACTTTATAGGTTCCAGCGAGTAACGGAGTTTCTCGAGCCTTCCGATCAACTTTATCGTTCGTCTGCGCCCTTTTACGATGGGGAGGACGCCAGTCACCAGGCTAAAGACATCACACGCGAGGCGCTCAAACAGAGGAACATCAAGACGGTGATTAGTCTGAACAGCGACGCCGCGAACCCAAAGTTCCGCTACGTCTTCGGACCGGACATTGCCTACAAAGCAGTACCTGTACAGGACTATACGGCTCCGACCCCCAAGGAGCTGCAACGAATCACCGAAATCTTCATGGACAACAGGCGAAGAGGCGGAGTGCTGGTCTGGTGCGGTTACGGACACGGGCGTACGGGCACGGCGATATCCGCGATCCAGATTCGCGTCCAGGTAGATGTTCCCGCTTTCAACCGCGTCAAGCTTTCGTGGTTGGACTTTGAAGCGAACCATGTCGAGACGGATAAGCAGATTCAGGCCTTGGAGCAGTATCAGCGGGAGATCTCACTACTTTGTTAAGGCCTAGCAGACACGTGTACTATACTAGCAATGATGTGAACTGACGCTTCCTGTGTATACTATCCATGTTCTCAGTAATTGCTGTTAGATTTAGAAGCTTGATTAGCTGAATGTATGGCCTTCTACGCTGTAAGTACCAGAAGTAGTGCCGCTGCTTTCTTCTTCTTTGGTTGCCTTACGGAGGCGTGCTGCGTCTTCTGGCTTGCCCTAAAACAACGCTGCCAGATATGTCTCGATCCGTTGCCTACCCACCTACCTACCCGTAGGTAGATAGGCAAGGCAGAGCGGATCGCGAACACGTGGATATGGCAACCATTACTACGGATACTAGCAGATAGCCTAACGACAATTAAGCACGAGGCTGACTTGACGAATACAGGAGAGACAAGGACCTTGTGCAAAGCTCATGCTTTGGAGCGAAACACGAGCTTGGTCGCCAATTGTCCAGTCGAGTATTATAGTCGTTGCATATATCTTATGTGTCTTCCAATACAAGGCATCCCGTTCTGAAGACTCGACGAAGAGTCAGTTTCCGCACTCCTTTCAGTCACTCACTCCTCAGTCACTCGTTCTTAGTTTACTGCGCAGAATGTATCGATTCAAGTCTTTCCTAGTAACAGGAGCAGCTATTCTCCTGCTTTTTCACTTTGCCGTGAGCATGCCGACGTCATTAGCCATAAGCCTCGAAGACTATGGCCTAGAGGCGGTTGACCTTTATACAATAAAGCCGAAGGTGGTGTTGCGCGGCGAAGAGCTCAGACGGCCAGATGACATCTTAGCAGCCGGGGGGTTTCGCTCGCGCGGTTATCTCGCGTCCGAGAACGGCCACTTCCTCACGGACGATCAGATGGAACGCAGCAGTAGCCTATATTTTCACGCCGAAGAAAAGACGCCATACTCACGATACATAGCGACGACGACAGATGCTCGTACTGCTCTCGCCTCGAGCGATACCTTGAGATCGCTGGAGAAGGTCGGATATATATACCGTATACGGGTTGACGAGAAGATGATATATCTGAGTGGCTCTATTGGAAACTATTCGTCAAGAGCAAATAGATTCGAGTACTCGACTATTTGGTTTATCCCAGCAGATCAAATCGAAGGTTGGTATAACGTGACGATGGATAAGATCGTCCTGTATGAAGACGATCCAAAACGATTGAAATTTATCGAAAATATTCAGTCCGGGTCCGGTGAAGGCTTCGAGGCGAATCCGCAGTACAAGAGAGAAAAATACTCACTAAAACGAGCCTTTGGGCCGCTACCTCGGCTCGCCCGATTTCCAAAAAGTAGGCCGGATGAGGCTGCGGACAAAGACGACGAGGAATCCATCACATGGCATCTACAAGAAGAAGAGAAGAAGGTCATGAGCGCCTGGGATGAAGCCGAGTGGCAGGACTTCAAGCACGAGTCCGTGACAGATGCGCTTCAGGGGCTCATCGAAGCCACAAGCGAAAGGCAATCTGTCAGACTGGTAAAACGGGTCAACCCATGCAAGACCGGTCAAGGGCCAGACGGCAAGAAGTCTTCGACAGACAGCGAGAGGTCTGCCGCGGACGGGAAGCCCAAAAAGGACCTGGTAAGTAACTAAATTGACTCTCTCAAGTCGAATGAACTACTTTGGACTGATGTAAAAGACGGAAAAGTCTCAATGGAGGAGACAAGAGAGTGCACTCGCAAAGCACAAGTTTGGGCGCCTTGGAAAACAACTTGGACTCTCGGATCTGGCAGAGAAGACTCAGGTCCCTCTCGCAGAAATGCATCGCCGCTTGCGCCAGACATCCTCGGCGATCAAGAGAGTGAAGTCGTCGAAGCTGGGAGCAAACATTGTGGCCTTTGGTCCATGGGTTGCAGGCATTATCAGTGTCTTCAAGGAAGAGTCGAGCGCGTTGGAACGGGCAGCGGCAATAACCTCCATTGTGCCCATAGCAGGATGCATTGTTCAATACGCAGCCGACAGGCAGATGGGAAATGGCGATGAGTTAGACACCACATTATGTGTCATCGGCGACGCGCTCATGTTGAACCCGGCCTTGTTGTCCATCGGTTTCGTGGTGCATGCTGCACGAATCGCGATTCAGTTCGCTCCCGACTTCTGGAAAACACTGAAAGAGACACATATTCCTGGTGTCCTGTACCAAAGTCGCCTGGAAGGGTGGAACTCAGTACTCAAGAACATCGCAAAGAACGTCACGTTACCGGAGTTCGCCTCGAACTTGAAGACGTCTTTTCACTTCGACGTGGCAGCCGTCGCCTCGACGCTATCCGAGGCAAAGGCGAATCTCATCTTGGGCCGCATCGAAGCAAGTCGCAAGGCTTCCGAAGAAGAGAAGCGTAAGATAACAAAAGACTATACAAGATCGTTGAAGGACTTGAACAAAAGGCATGCGGCGAGCTATCGAAGAGAATGGAGCGCTTTCAAGCAGATACTCGACACACCATGGAGGAGATACTTCGAAACTCGAGCCGAATATACGACGACGAGTTCTTTGCTAACTTTAGAAGCAGGGCGTTTCGGATTAGCTTGGTAATGATCATGACGTTATGGTCAGCAAACGGCAAGCTTTCGCGGTACATAGAAAAAGTCCGGAAGATACCCCTTTCTCCGAACGGTGACTTTCTGCAAGGATTGGACGACACGTTACAGACGGAGCACCGACAGAAACTGAATGACGTGATAAGGAAAGCCGCCGGCGATACCTTTCCTCATGATCCAGCAAAGTGCGTCGCTCTCTTTGACGCAGACGATAATAAGGACACAGAGAGCGGTCTCGACTTCGTTGACGAGCCGTCGAGGTGTGTAAAAAAGTCGCCTAAACAGAAAGGAAAGAAAAGAGACTGTATCAAGTGGAGAGAGGTCATCAGCACACCCAAGAAGGAAGAAGTCACCGACTGTAACGACCGGAGCATCTGGTCCTACCGAGAATCGATGAATAAGTTGGTCAACGGAGAACTCAACTGCGGAACTGCTGACGATCACTGGTCTTGGGATCACGGCACCAGGGTGAAGCACTGCCAGATAAAGCACGGCTTCCAATATTGCGACTTCTACATACTGAAAAAGATGGACCATAAGGCGGAGATGCAAGCTCATAATTCCGGTCTTATACTGGAACAGCCTCCGCAGATCGTCTGGGATGGCCCGCAATGACCGACAGAGAAAAGGGGGGGGGGGGGGGGGGGGGGGGGCGCCCCCCCCGCTGCGGGCGGCACAAACCACGGGGCCACCGGACACGCCGCGGCCGGCTGTTTTTTGCAGACGTCGTGGCGGGGGC
>PDHP01000011.1:231070-257628 GCA_003339455.1 Ophiocordyceps camponoti-leonardi (nom. inval.) | reverse complement strand
GGGGGGGGGGGGGGGGGGGGGGGGGGGGGGGGGGGGGGGGGGGGGGGGGGGGGGGGGGGGGGGGGGGGGGGGGGGATCGCGACAGCTGTCTCGATGGAATCATTACAGATGGTCAATGCATCTTCCAGGACTTACGTTTTTTCTGAAGTCATAGTTGGCGATGCCTCACTATTCTTCGACTTCGACGGCTCGTTGATAGGCTTCAGAAATGCGACTTCAGGAAACAATGCGTGCGATACGGGGAGTTTTGGCGTCAGGGAGGAGGGAGAGGAGATTATAGCTTTTGGATTGCTCGAATATAGGTATATAGTTGGTGTCTGGGCTTTGGTCGAAAACGAAGGCTTGTACAAATAGTCGTAGTCACAAGATCATATCTGCTTCGAGCAAGTATGTATAGATGCTCAGTTGGTTGAGGTTGATGAAGTCGTTATTGGACTTCCCCACCCGATCTGCAGTGTGCGAATTCACCATCCACTTGCACGTGAGCAGTCCAGCTTTGTCATCGCCGTCCGAAAACAGCCTAGCGCATCTCAGCAGCCCTTTAAACACGCGCACTGAAATTTTCCTCTCTCTTTTCTCTCTTCTCTCTTTTCCTCTTCATCAAAAAGCCACTGAGCTGCCACGACCCTCACCCAGCTACCCACGGTGATGCGTTGCCTTTCCCAACGGGAAGAGCTCAGAAGAGGAGAAACCCTTGGATATAGGAAATCTCCCGCAAGACCGGTCCTTCGCGGCCGGCTCCGTAGGCGGGAGATGCCAAGAAGGGGGGACATTTTTTTTCCTATCTTTCTTCACTTTTCGCTCCTGTGGAAAGTGTCAGGAGGTCCTACATGGCGGGACTAACAGTTGTACGGAGTAAGGATATGTATATGCTTGTTGCTTGCTTCGTAGCGTATTCTGCAGAAAAGAAAAGAAAAGAAAAGGAGAGAATCGACCTGCCATCGATATGCTATTGCTTCATGAATAACTCCTCACCTAGTAACCTCGTGTCATCTCATACTGACAATATCCCCCCCCATCCAATCTGCTCGGCGTGCTGTTCATATACCCTCCACCTCCTCCTTGCTCCGGTGTTGATCCCTCACAAACTCCTCAATCTTGTCGTCGTGAGTAGGTCTGTTGGGCGGCCCAGACTGCGTCTTGACCGGTGCAGCCGTTTCCTGCGGCTCCTGCTTCTGGTCGCCAAGCACTTTGGCCGCGGCGGGGATATACTCGGTAACTAGCAACATTAGGTAGGTGAGCTGGTGCGTTTTCTTCTCAACGGTGAGAGGGGAAAGGTGAGAGGGGAGAGGGACGGACTCTTCGCCGCTAGAGTGTTGGGTTCCTGCGGCGCGCTCCTCTCTCCGGTAGCTTGACGATCCAACTGCTCCTTGAAGGATTCGTCGTTGCCACCGCCGCCGCTGATGCTGTCTTGTGCCATTATTCTGTCTTCTTCTGTCTTTATGTCTTTAATGTCTGAGCACGGATTGAGGCCTTTACTTCTTCACTTCCCCAATCACCGAACCGAACAAGGCAAGGCCTCTCTGCTTATATCCCGCTGGATAGACGGTTGGCTGCACCATGATGTAATTGCTGCGATTAGATAACCCCTCTCCTCAACAGCACGTGAAACCATCTTCCCATCTGCAGAGCTCTCTACCGGAACCACTACCAAGCCCAAGCAACCGATCGAAAAAAATGGCCGGTCCGCCACCGATCCCAGTAACCATCGTCACCGGCTTCCTCGGCTCCGGAAAAACCACGCTGATACTCAACCTCATACCCCAACTCCTGTCCAAGAACCCATCGTACCGCCTCGCCCTCCTCAAGAACGAATTCGGCTCCGTGGCCGTAGATTCACAACTCGCTTCCGCCGCCGCAATCTCCGGCGTACGCGAGCTGCTCGGAGGATGCATCTGCTGCAATCTCGTCGGCGGACTTGGCCCCGCCTTGGCCGAGCTCGACCAGGACGTGAAGCCAGATCGGGTGGTGATCGAGACGAGCGGTTCGGCGTTCCCCGCTACGCTTGCCATTGAAGTCAACAGGCTGGCGCGCGAGACGAGAAGATATGTCCTCGACGGCGTCGTCTCCGTCATCGACGTTGAGAACTGGAAGGGCTACGAGGACACCAGCTACACTGCAAAGCTGCAGGCTCGCTACACCGACCTCGTCGTCTTCAATAAGTGGGAGAGTGCTGGCGAGGCTCGATATGAGGAGTGTCTCGATAGACTGGGCGACTTGGACGTTGACGTCGCGAGAGTCAAGAGCCAAGCTGGCCGTGTCGACGTCGACCTCATCTTCGGCATCGACCGCGGCCTCAGCCAGCAGCTAAACGACGAAAAGAAAGACACAAACCACAAACACGACCACGACCACCAGTCCGAAGTTGAAGTCCTCACCGTCCAACTACAAAGCTCCACCTCTTCTCCCCACGCATCCCTCCCCTCGCTACACAAACTCCTGACGACCGCACCCAAAGACGAAGTCTACCGCATCAAAGCCATCGCCGCCCTCTCATCCGTGCCGCAAAACTCCGACCCGGACGCGCCGCCGCCGGGCCCGTCCGTCGGCCGCTACATCCTGAACTGGGCTTTCGGCCGCTGGACTTTTACCGCCCTACCCGCCGGCGACGGCGACGACAAGCTGGCGCTGCGGATGACTGTCATCCTCGCTAGGGGCGAGGCTAACAAGTGGAAGAAGAGACTCGAAGCCGGCGGGCTCGTAGCACTAGATACATCGGGACAGGGCCAACTCACTATCGAGAGGGTGCTGTAGCCCTCTGGTTTACTTTTCTTGGAATGACATGTACCATTGGATAGAGTATAGACAGATAGACTATGGTCATTCAGCCGCCATGCAGAAGGTAGAACAGCTGCCAGCATCACACCAAGCTCCCATGATCATACCACATGCCTACAGGCTACACCCACCCGTTCGCCCCCTCGGTGACCAACCTCTGTGACCATTCACCCACCGTTCCGGACGGAGACGGCATCGAAACAACCCAGATGTCGTCAGAGTCAGCCCTACACCCCATCCAAGGCCCATTGAGAAATAGCCGTTGACGCTGCCCCGGTACCCGCGGCGCAAAGTCCGGCTGTCGGCAGCACGTCGACATCATATCCGGAACTCCAAGGTGGCCAATGTCGTCGGGCACCTGTAAGGCACACAAAGGCGTGCAGTGGGAGCGCTCGTGCGGCGCAATTTCGGGCGAGGGCGGCGTCACGACCGGCGTCCCCGGCGTTTGCGGACTCAGCACGCTCGTCGGCGACAGAGCATAGTCGAGGCTCGCCGTTTCACTGCTCGCTCCGCTCGTCGGCCACTTTTCCCACCTCCATAGGATTTTGGCGCGCGCTCGCGTGGCGGCGAGGACCTGACTTCGTAGGTCTGGTGCCTTTCTTCCCCGATGAGCGACGCAGCTCTCCGAGAACGCGCGCCGGGAGTTGTCGCCGTTTGAGAGAGCCAAGTCGTCACATGGCGAAGCTGAATAGTCAATGTACTCTTCGAAAAGCGGCTCGGGCATAGTCATAGCGCTGTCGCGAATTAGAAAGCGATGTAAGAATGCTGCTTCTGTCCCGCCTTTCTCCAAGGCCACGGCCGCGAGGTAATTTTGACACTGCTCGTCGTCGAAGGGCCGTTCCTGCGGCAAACTCTTGGGTCGTTTTGGGCCAGCCAAGTGTCGAGTTTGCTTCGCCTGCTCCACTGGTCTCCTCTCCAGGGTCGATTCGACCTCAAAGCCATAGTGATAGGTGATGAAGGACATGGTGCTGCGCAGTCCCGCGATATGTCGTGGGATCAGGATTGGTGTAATTTTGTACGTGTGAATTGTGATATCTCAAGTGTCGGCTACTGAGTGATGAAGCAAATGGCGAGCAGGGTATCATGAACAGAAAAGAAAAATAAATAAGTCAGGCCTCCGTTCTTCGATCCTTCACAAGCTGACCGTGACCGTCATACTGTTGCTTAAAACCATCATTGTTGGCGGCAGTCCGTGGCATAAAATCTCAACGTCAGAAAGATAGCGGATCGTCGCCGCCTCGTCCAGGCTGGTCCCTTCGCTCGGAATGGGCAACGTGCTCATCAATACAGCCGTGTCTTTGGACTGCTGCCGCATCAGCTCGTTGAGAATAAGGTGCTGTGCCCGGCTGGGGAGGTCGTTGAATGATAGGGCGACGCTCTGCGTCGAGTATGTCGAACCATCGTCGGTAGCGGCCTGTTTGTTCCTATAAGAATCGCACAGCTCGGGCATGGACAAGCTCACGGCTTCTCTCCCCAAACCCGAATGCTGCGAGCCGTGTCGCGAATGGTGTCGCGGCAGAGGTGTTGAAGGAGTCTCTGCGGCATGTCCGACGCCAGCCGGAGACTCGTCTGCGACATCAGCCTTGGGCCCTGTCGAGGACCACCCGATAGCCCTGCTCGAAGAGGACTGTCTGGAGAAGGCGGGCCGCTCGGCCCTCTGCGACGCTGATCTGGTCTCCGCCGGCGCAAATCCAAGCTTAGGCCCCTCAGCCTCCGCCACGACCCTCGTCTCAGGTACCGGACGACAAGAAAACCGCGAGGCCGAAGATTGACGAGAGAAGCTGGGTCGCACGGGCGTCACAGGTCCTTCTCCCATTGCTCTAACGCCCGTAACCCTCGTCGGGCTCGGGGACCGCGATCGATCGGCCGTATCATGGGCGACCACCGGACGCACCGGCATCGGCGCGTGGATTGCAGGAAACGACTCCATCGACAGCGGCGGACTGGCTCTTGTCGCAAAAACCCTGGGGATCTCCTGCACGGCTCCTCCGCAATTGCGATTCGGCAATAGGGTTCCGTAGGTCAGAGACTGCGAAGCCTCGGCCTCAGCCCATCGTCTGGATTCGATCTCGTCACATGGTGCGCTCGACGGCCCTGCAGCTGACTGCACGTAAGAATTCATCAATAGCGGTCGCTTCGCCGGGTCCGCGGGCCTGACCGTTAAGACGGGCTCCGAGTCAAAGTCGTACTCTTCATCCGAGTCGGAGCACTCGGTGATGGTCCGCAACGCGTCGTCCAGCTGCGACTCGCGCAGGACGTCTTCTGGGAGGTGATGCGTGTGTATGCCTACGCTTACCCCCCATTTGTGCAGTAGGCCAACGCCATGATTCCTCGGCATCCCGTCCACTTCCGTCAAACTATGGCGCCGACGGTTCGAGCCGCTCTCGTCAAATGGATTCGAGTTGGCCGGTCGACCAGCAGCAGCGTCGAGGGACTGCACCAGCTGCTGCGCCTCACGCTTTGAGCCGTTGCAACCAGCTTGTCCACGGTAGGCCTGTAAGTCGTCCCACCACTCCTCGTGCTGCAGCGCGTCGTCGACGATCTTTTGAGCCCTGGCATCGCCCGTCCTACCGTTGACGATGAGTTCGTACGTGCCCAGGTGGCCTGCCGCAAGCCAGAAGACAAGAACCTTAGCCTCGATCCGTAGCCTTTCCAGTAATACCTGCAACCGTGCGGCTTCTTCCTCCACCTCGCTCTCGTATTCCACAAAGACCATTACGCGAAGCGCATAGACGCGCCTCCAATGGTGGACGCTCCTTAGTATGTGGCCCAACTGAAGGATGAGGGTGTCTAATGAAGGGCATAAGCGGCCACTCACACAAAGAAGAAGTAACAGAAGCATGCACTTACAGGTGTCAAAGTTTGTCGTTAAAACGTTCTTGCCGTCCGCAGCAACCTCGGCGGACATCTGAACGGGCCATAGATCAATATATTTCTTTGTATTCGCGCCGTCGTCTCGAGGTGTCTCTAGTGACTCAAACCCGTGCGCCACGGCGACGTTGAGCCGATACTTCAAAGCAAGGTCCTCGAGTACAAGCATGTAATCTGTCGGGGACATTGGACCCTCCGTCCGAATGACGTCCGTTGGTAGAGATCCTGCTAGCAGACGGGACGAAACGTCCGACCGACGGCGCACAGGGGCTTTGCCATCGGCCCAGAACGCCCGTCGCGACTTGGAGGATGTCGCAGGGAGATCCGGTACGGAGATGATTGGCTTAGACCTGCGGAGATCGTCCATGTTGTAGAAGCCTAAGACGGCAATGTTCGGCCGCATGCCGCCTAAACCGGCCGACAGAATCAAGTTTCGGATACCCCAGACGAGCGAAGGTGATATTGTCAACTGCAGAAAGGCCTTGATTCTGGAGAACTCAGAAATGTAATTAGTCCATGCCTGCTGCTGCAAGCGGGCCTCTTCGACGCCGCTGTCGAAGTTCTCAGTCACGATGACGTGTCCCAGAATGTACAAGGACCCCTTTTTCATCGAATTGCAAAACTGGATGAGCCGGGTTTGCCGGCGCGGATCGTTGATGAGCAGGATAATGTGAGGCCTCCAAAACTTGATGTGCTCGGGCTTCAAGCGTAGGAGATATTTCCTGACTTGGTGATAGATGAGGTTCTGCGAGACGTCTCCCCATCGTTTTGGAGGGCAGAGATAGTGAATGAGGAGGAAGATGAAGCAGAGGAGGCAGATAGCGACGGCTGCATAGGTCTCGTGGATGAAGAACATGGCCGCGGTCGACAAAAGGCTGCCGACCAGGGCCGTCTGCCAGCTGAAAAACTTGAAGCTCGGACGAAAATTGGGAGCCGAGCCAATCTTGAGGAGAAAGCAGGCGAGGTTCATGACGAGAAAAGTCATCTGCAACTGATTAGACAAGGCGAGCTTCAATTAGCGAAGAGCAAATACCTGATAGCCCATAGAGATGAGGGCAGCGATGCGATTTAGGTCAGCCAGCAAGGCAACTTGAATCAAGACGTAGGTCAAGAGAATGGCGGTGATGGCGACGTCGCTATTTCTAGAGCCCTTACCGAAGACGGACAGACCGGGCAGCACACGATCTCTGGCAAGGGCTTGAAAAAGGTTCGCGGAGCCCATCATACATATAAGAGCCGAGACGAAGGTAACGGAGCATTCCCCCGCAAGAATAATGGGCGGGAAGATGTTTGTGAGAAACAAGACGTTGTTGTTGGTGAGCAGCGACTCACGGGTGGTGCTGGCGGCCATGGAGAGAACAACTAGGACGTAGACGACGAGAGTCGTAAGCGTAGCCCAGAGCGTGCCGGCAGGAATCGCCTTGCTCGGGTTTTTCAAGTCCCCCGACATGGAGGCACCCGCAAAGATGCCGGCCGTGGCACTAGAGGAGAGACGTCAGTCATAGCAAGAAGCAAGCATTTCTGGGCCGTGAACGCACGGAAAGAGGAGGCCAAAAAGTTTGCGAAAGGTGGCCAGTCCTTGATATTCCGGACTGCGAGAGGAGGGGAGCAGATTTGACATGAGAGTATCCAGGCTAAAGCCCGTAAATTCGACGCCAGAGACCTTGTCGTGGAAAGGCGTCTTGAAGACGATGGAGACGGGAATGCTGATTACAGCTAGGGTCAAGATGGCCAACAACGCAGCAGAAGCTTTGGAGAAAGTTGAAGATCCCAAGAGGCAGAGGCCGGTGCAGAGCACAAGAGCAGCCGTCTCCAGGAGGTATCCGGCCCAGTAGCCGGAGGGAAAGGCATCTCCAGCGTTAAGGCGGATACTGTCGATGAGTCCGACGATGTTGAGAGCGGTATTCAATGCCTGCGCTACGAAGAAGAGCAATCCAATCGAGCCGCCGAACTCGGGACCCAGTGATCGCGAAATGACAAAGTAGGCACCTCCTCCCTTGACCTCGCCATTCGACGCGATGGCGGACAGCGAGAGGGTAGTCAGGAGATCGATGCAGTAGGCGACCAGAAGGAGGCCTGGGCGGAGGGTCAGTAGCAAATTCGCTACAGGCAGTCAGAGCCGCAGCCAGGGTGTATACCTGCGATGCCCACAAGGCCAACCTGACCAAGGATGAGGCCAAAGCGTAGAAACATGAGGATACTCATGATGCTGAGGAAGACGGGGATGAAGACGCCCGACATTACGCCCAGTTTCCCGTTCCGAGCCGGGTCCGGGCCGGCCCCGACAGCTAGAGGGGGAGACATGGCGAGAGGCCGGCAAGAATATTGAAGTGATCCGGCGAATAACGAGTTGTAAGGACCGCAGCCCAGTCTCCGTAGACGGCTAGTCAGAGAGGAGCATCGACGACACCTAAAGGGTGGCCTAAACGTCGCCTTATTGAAAGACCGAAGTGAGGCACGAAGGGCTAATGGTGCCCGAACAGATAAAGCAACAGGCGGAGTCGCCTCCGTCTATGACGATACACGGAAAGTAATGCGACGTCGTCTTCCAACGCATCTTCGGTTGGATTTAGCGAAATCGCCAACACCGCCGTTCGCGGCCGCCTCCACCGGCGCCGTCTCGTCTTGACTCGCAAAAGGTGTGTGTCGTACTGATCGGTGGCGATGGGCAGCCTCGGCGAATCCCGAGGCCGGCCTTCCTTGTAATGCACGATACATACAATGCCTATCCGTACCTACCTGCTCCCGGGGGTGCGCTGGACATAGGGGTAGACATATGGTAGGGGGGTAACATATGTTCTACTTGAACCTTAGTGTAACCGGGGTGCATCTCTGTCCACATATGTTCTAATTCAAAACTCTGTCGGCCGTAAAACGCTATTAAAAAATTTTGAACCGGTACTTAGTACGGACAAGGGAGTACTTTAATTCCAAGCGCGCGGCTATAGCTATAAGGTACACGGCTACGGCTACGGCTACGGCTACGGCTACGGCTACGGCTACGGCTACGGCTACGGCTACGGCTACGGCTACGGCTACAAAAATCACACCTACGAGGAATCGAATAAAGAACCTCTTTTACTTCTACCTACTTCTAAGCCACTACGGCACTATACTATTTTTGCTTTTTCTACCAAAAAACCTACCTATACGCCTTCCCCCCCCCCCTACTATACATATACATACAAAGAAGAAGCCAAAGAAGAAGCCAAAGAAGAAGCCAAAGAAGAAGCCAAAGAAGAAGCCAAAGAAGAAGCCAAAGAAGAAGCCAAAGAAGAAGCCAAAGAAGAAGCCAAAGAAGAAGCCGGCCAACAGAGGTTAAGGCTAACAGAGGTTAAGACCAATAGAGGTTAAGACCTATCAACAGAGGTTAAGACCTATCAACAGATATCGTACCTTTAGACAGCAATCCTAGGGAAACAGCGATTAAGGCATTAACAGCTATATATACCGTCTCAGAGCTTAGTTCTATACAATATAGTATAAGAATCTGTTTGATCCTAAGTACATATGTTGGTATCTAGTCACTACTTGTTTAACAGGTGTTTTCCTCTAAGACACCTGTCACCCCCTATGTCCAGCGCACCCCCGGGAGCAGGTAGGTACCTACTAGGTAGGTGGCAGGCAATAGGTAGGCAATAGGCCTGCAGCCAGTGGTCCAACGTCGAAGGCTAGCTTGGGAGCGTGTCCAGAGCGGCCCCGCAGCGACAGCGAGCAGATGAAACGAGGGTGAGCATGCAAGAGGCCCGAAAGGAGCAGGACGTACTCCGTATGTATGTCTGTGGGGGATCGTCGACTGCAAGGGCGTTAGAGAGGGGTGCAAAGGAAGAGAGCGGCTGCCGTGCTACGCGCAGGTCAGCTGAAGATTGCGTCACCATGACCGTGGCCGCGGTCCTCTCGCACCTCGATATCTAGTAGGCAGATGGGTGGTGATGGTGCATGGAGCGTGGAGGAGACGAGATAAAGGGGGTGAGACAGTCACAGGAGGTCGACCCTTGCCTGCTTGCTGGTTTGAAGCATCATCACGACTCGCGGGTCACGTGTTACGCACCGGCCACGAATCTGTGTCCCGGCTTGGCGCCCGTCGTCTCAAAGATGAGGACGGCACAGAAGGCCTGTCTCGTCTGTCTAGGTATGCTTGGATTCTTCTGCCGCCGATAGCCCGCAATCCGCATACCTACCTACCAGGCTACCTAGGTATCACTACTATCATGTGCTCTCGAAACAGCGGGCGCATGTCTTTGCAATTATAGATGTGCACTCCTACGCGTGATGCCGTCCAGCTCGTCCATCTTGAGGAGCTGCCTCTTCGGGGCACAGTCTGCCATCTCTGGCTGTGCCACAGTCACGAGCCCCCCGCAGCAGGCCTTATCTTCCACATCACCCGGCGCCCAGCCGTTGCTGTGGCGCCGCGTCAACGGTTCGAACCTCCGGCAGGGGATACTACGAAGATACTTAATGTAAGAGCTGTGGCGCACGGTCGTTTTCGCGGTAGTCCCAGCATCGTCTCGGTACTTGAGAAGTACCTAGAGCATGCGCGCCCTCGGACCCTTGCCGCTGGTGCTGAGACAACCTCGCTGACATTGGCTCACTGGCAGCTTTTTCTACCCCCTTGGCCCGGCCGTCTCGGGAAAAGGCTTATCTTGAACCTGTCGCCCTTTCGCGTGAAACAGCGTGACGATCTTCCCTCGAGAGAATCTGGCGGAACCTCATTACCGACGTCCCTCCCGGCGAAATGCCCTTTAGCAAACATGTCCTCACCCAAGAACAACCAGTCGTCGTCTCCAGCCCCGGGCCATTCTCGATCTTTCTCCTCCTCCATCCCTCGAGGCGACCTCACCGCCAGGCTCGCTGAGCCCATTCGCTCTGGGCAACGCAGCGCCTCGCCCGCGGCAGAGGGCGAATCTCCCTCCCTGGCTGGGGGGCGTCCATGTGCCCAAGGTCCGGGCGTGTCTGCCTTGGCGGCTGCCTTATCCGACTCTCTGGGCCAGTCGCCGCCGCGATTCGGGACACCCCCCGCGCGCGTTGTGTCGCCGCCACTTCGAGCCGACACGCCAATCAACTATGGCTCTTTCGACTCCAGGTCTCGTCTGGGACAGAACGGCGCCGTTGCACCCCTTGAGGACCCCGAAATCGTGAAGCGTCATCTGGTCCAGCCCGGCGAATCTGAAAATCTGCCTTCCGAAGAGTCTTCCACTCAAGGACCCGTTCGCGGGAAGCAGGCGGCCGAGCCCGGCAGCGGCCTCAATGATGACGAATTCTCCAGCTTGCGGCTGCAAGGAGGTGATATCACCCGCGGTATCTACAAATGGACGGAGCAGGCAGAGGCGAAGGGCCGGCTCCACCGCAGCCGGAGCTTCCACCACCAACGACCCGAGCCCGAGACGGACGTGTTGGACATCAACTCCATCAAGATTCCGGGAGGCTTCAGAAGAAATCACCTCCGCCGGAACGCCATGAGTCCGAACCGCCAAACTGAGGCCGACGAATCGGGTGTTGAATCGCCTCCAGGGACGCAGCCGAGGCTTTTCACCTCGAGCTTCCTCGAGTTCCTCACCATCTACGGTCATTTCGCAGGCGAGGAGCTCGAGGAAGACGACGAGGCCCTAGGCCCCAACGAGGAGTTCTGGTCGGACCGGGCCGGTCTCGGCGACGACAGCGACGACGACAGGGAGCCGATGGAAGACAGCGCACTTCTAAGCAATTCCAAGAGAATGCGGCGTCGCAAGCCCCGTGGCGGGAGCGGGAAGAACAGTCCCATGAACGCGGCCCTCTTGCTCCTCAAGTCCTTCGTCGGAACCGGCGTGTTGTTTCTGCCACGAGCCTACCTCAGCGGCGGCATGTTGCTCAGCAATCTGGTCCTGCTCTGCCTCGCCGGCTTGAGTTACTACAGTTTTGTGCTACTGGTGTCAACGCGGATGAGGGTCGAGGGCTCTTTTGGTGATATGGGCGGCATCCTCTACGGCAAGTGGATGCGTAACCTTATCCTGGCCTCCATCGTCATCAGCCAGATAGGCTTCACCGCCGCCTACACTGTGTTCACGGCCGAAAATCTGCAGGCCTTCATTCGCGCCGTGTCCGATTGCCGAACGACTATCAGCATTCCGTTGCTTATCCTCTTGCAGACGCTCATTTTCCTGCCTTTTTCCTTACTTCGGGACATTGGCAAACTTGGCTTCACAGCGCTCATCGCCGACGCCTTCATCCTCATCGGTCTGGCCTATCTCTTCTACTACGACGTCTTGACGCTCAGTAAGTATGGGCTCGCCGACATCATCATGTTCAACGACAAGGACTGGACCCTCTTCATCGGCACGGCTATCTTCACGTTTGAGGGTATCGGCCTGGTCATCCCCATTCAGGAGTCCATGAAGCACCCACAGAAGTTCCCACGTGTCTTGTTCTACGTTATGATCATCATCACCGTTGTCTTCATCACCATGGGCGCCATCTCATACGCGGCGTACGGATCCAAGACGGAGACGGTCGTACTGCTCAATCTGCCGCAGGACAACAAGTTAGTCAACGGCGTGCAACTACTCTACTCTGTTGCCATTCTCTTGTCGACGCCGCTGCAGATATTCCCGGCGGTGCGCATTGTCGAGACGGAGCTGTTTACAAGGAGCGGGAAGTACAACCCTTACATCAAATGGCAGAAGAACATCTTCCGCTTCTTCGTCGTTATGCTCTGTGCCGCCATATCCTGGGGCGGCGCCGACCACCTTGACAAGTTTGTGGCGCTTGTCGGTAACTTTGCTTGCATCCCGCTGGTTTACATTTACCCGGTAAATCGGCCTTCCCCTCGATTGGTTCCCGTAATCGCCCTTTACTAACGCGAACTGTAGCCTCTGCTGCACTACAGGGCCGTGGCTCGAAATCGCGCGTGGAAGATTGCCGACGTGGTCCTCTGCATCTTCGGCTTCTTTGCCATGGGATACGCGACCAGCCTGACCATCATGAGTTGGGCCAACGCCGGCGCCAAGCCTCCGGGTTATTGTGAAAGGAGGAATCTGTGAGGGAAATTCACGAGGAAAGATTCTTGTGCAGAATTTGGTGCTTCCTGAACTCTGTCATTGCAAACTTTTCAACTTGGAATACCTGCACTCACTCGCGTTACGCTGCTGCCAAGATAGCTACATCTGCTTGTCTTTTTTTTTTCTTTTTGTTTACGAAAGCAACACATCGGCGACAGAGATATCCATATTCTTCTTCTTCTTCTTTCATGAAATAGCCTCCAGGGTTCGCAGAATACATGAAGTCTCGGGGGAGTGCATTACAGCTGCCAGTTCATGGGGTCTGGCTAGCCTGGTGGAGGGAAGAAAGACAGCACCAAATGGCATCATTCTATGAAGGAAGAGTTTCATCCGTACTCTATTAAAAGAAGAACTATTTACGGATATGACATGCTGACTCCTAACCATCTCTCCTTTCTCGTCTCGTCTTGCGTCTCGGCTCGGAGGTCTTCCGCTTCCAGGCTCGGCGATAAGTGTGAGTCTCCGACTTCACCGCCTTCCTGTTTGATGAATATTGCCGCTCTTGATAACGACCTCCCAAAAATCTCACTGTAATCGAAGCCTCTTCTGTCAAAATGCTTTCCAGACCGAATTCGTTCTGCCGACGGGCAATTCGACTGAAAACCCCACCGTACAAAACATCAAGATGGTTCCGGTCGACGTTAAACATGGTACCGAGTTGCCCGGAGGCGCCTTGCTGGTGCGGCAAAAAACCGAAGCTGCCGTGGAACTTGAGAATCGATCGCGAGAGCCCCCTTGTCGGAACCGTGGCTCGGTATAAAGAGCAGATTGTCATCTGTACCGGCCGGACCGACTGGCCTTCGAATCTCGACAACGATAGGGGCGGGAATAATCTGTTGACGGAGCTTAGACATATTGCGCGCCAGGCATCTTCAAAGGCTGAGATTGTGAGTAAGGGCCGCCGACTCTTGCTCTTCAAGGTCCTAATGGGTGTTCTTTTTGTAGCCTATGCCGCGTGTTTCCATGATCAACTCCTCTTTTCCGAGCTCGATGGGCCAGAGGAAGAATATGGACCTCGTCTCGGCTTACATGTTCCCCAGTTTCAAGTACGCGCCATGGCTGCCTCGCGTCTCTGGCGATCTACGCTATGACAGAAATGCCATGGTTCTCAGCCGACTCAGCACCCTGAACCTCGCCGCGAGCTTCGTCCTTCCCGAATCGGCACACGGCTATCTCACTTGCTCGAGCGTTACCCCGGAGGCGAGAGAGGAGTCGTACAGAGAGTTTAACGATAGCATCCAAGACGTCAGGGACGTCATAGTTCTCATCTGCGGACACGGAAGCCGCGACATGCGTTGCGGTGTCATTGGCCCGCTTCTGCAAGAGGAATTCAACGCCCAGCTGGTCAAGGCGGGACTTGACGTCCGAGACGATCGCGTCGACGTCATACAATCAGGAAGCGAGCAGGCGCACAAGGTGCTTCCGCCCGGCCTTGCCCCTCAAGCGGCCAGGGTCGGACTGATCAGTCATATCGGAGGGCACAGTTTTGCCGGCAATGTCATCCTTTACCTCCCGCCCAATTTGCTGCTGCGGAATGGCCAGCCTCATCCGTTGGCGAGACATGGGATTTGGTATGGGAGGGTTGAGCCTCAGCATGTTTACGGGCTCATCAAGGAGACCATTCTCGAGGGGAATATCGTCGCCGAAATGTTCAGAGGCGGGATTGATCCGGAGAGGCGAATGCTGCGCGCCTGATCTGGGTCAGGGGGTTGATCACCTGTTGTCGTTGATGTGTTTGTGAGCCAACTGCGCATTCGTGAAGGCAGAGATTTACGTGCGGTTCTCTTTAGAGACAGCGTGCAAACTTCTCTATCGTTAAGCGCTGGCGCAACGTCCTAATCGGGAAGATCTCAACTTGTCACGATGCTTATCTTGTGAGGACAATGAGCATGACTGTGACTGGAAGTGTGACGGTAACACTGCGTCGTTGGACAGTAACGCCATACCCTTCCTTAGCTGTTGAAACGTCGGAGCCATTACGACGGGAGACACCGTTTGTATATAGCTAGAGTGTGAGGATAAGCATATGTAGATAGCCTTCAACTTAGTTGTGCTGGCAAAAGCAGTGGTTGATCCCCATTACTACATTGGTGACGTTCCTGCAGATGCATTGTCGTAGCGACCTTCAGACTTCGATCATACAGATATTCATTTGCGGCATCATCGTATCTAGGGTTCTCCGAGTGTCGATGTATGTATTGACATTTCTGTTTTCTTCTTTTCCTGCAGATATATCTTCTTCAATATCCCACTATAGCCAGCTGGCACGTAGGCTCGGCAGCAACCCATTAAGCCTCAGCCACGGCTCCGACCGTCATTCCGTACACGGTATCCTCTTCTCTCTCCAGAAGCACCACCTGGAGATGTCCATGTCGCTAGCATCTGTCTGCCCCAGATGATGGACTCCAATATCTGACTCAGAAGCCCTTAAAAATATCTATTCAACGTCAACCTCTGCGGCTTCGCCCAGTACCGATGCGGAGATCTCTACGCCCGACGTCTTTTGACCGTGAAAGAAGTAGTAGAAAAACCAGACTAGCAAATCATCATCCTTTGCTGCCGCATTCAAGAGGGCATAGGCCGAAGGTTGTCACATCTCATCCCCCCACCGTCGTCTGCGGGCATTCAGGTCTCCATAGCCGTGGTAAGACACCCTCCGTGTCCGACGTGCGGGCCCAGTAAGGGATGACTTTGCTTCTGTCTCCATCATCCAGCCCAATTAGGGCCAAGGGGGAAAGGATCTCAGGTCCCAGGCTTTTTCCCCGCCTCGTCGGCAGGCCTCTAAGCCAGGCTTGGGATCCCTAATGAGGCCAAGCTCCAACCGGACTGGCAGTAGATAGACAGAAGACGACAGACAGCTCAATGCCACTCCGTAGACACATTTCTTGGAAAAGCCGTAGTCCGTCGGTGATTGCGTTGATGACATCTTCGGTAAAAGTTAAGCTGCTAACGCGTTTCTCGTCTCTCGACAACCTATTATGTGTCACGGAGAGTCGTTGGAACATCGTTACTGGCCAACCTGTTGTTAACATGAAGCCAACGCTCGGTGGCTGTTGTAAATTGAAGTTGGAGTGCTTGCCCTCAAAATAGCAGAGGCAAAACCGCGTATAACTGCTTCTGCTAGAGGAGTGCCTTTTAGGAGAGCAGCTGAGCTTATTTGAAGATTATGAACTTCATCCCTTGCCCCCCCAACTTGAACCGTTTCCGAACAGTTGTCGGCCTTACACACAATTTCATCAAGGCCACGGAAAGCAAAACAGATCAAAGGCCGTATGCCGTAAAAACGACTTATAGTCATCCTGCCTCTAGGCCGGCGGCAGAGCATCCTTGCTGGTCTCCCACCCGTCACTCCACGCAAACTCGGTGATGCCAGACGTAAAGTTGCCGACCTGGACATAAGTTCGCAGCGTATCGGCCACAGTCACCGCCACACACGAGCCAGCGACCGATTCTTCTTGGAAGCTGCCGTCGAGCCATCCGCCATTGAATTCCTTCTCCTTGAACATGCTCGCCGCGGCGGCGTAGAAAAGCCTTATGTTGACACTGTAGTCTTTATACTCCGACGTCACGGCTAGTGCTGAGCGAGGAGGCTGGTCAGGGATGCTGAAGCCCCCGTGGTTCCAGCTGAAGCCATCCCATGCCATTTCAGTGACGTTGAGATCAGGGTCTTGATAGTATACGCTGAGGTGGTGATTAGCTTCTAGTTCACGAATATACACAGCAGGGTGAGGACGAGCAGGACGCGCTTCGAAGAGAAACGGAACAAGGTAATAATGGTGATACGTCATGAAAGACTTGAAAGGGGTGGGAAGGGAAAAAGAAGATAAACAGCATCCCTCACCGAATGTGAGTCAACGTGCTTGACCAGGTCGTTGCGGCTATGGATGAGCCGGGAAGGGCCTTGCCAAAAGTGTGCCCCTTTTGCCAGCCCTTGCCGCCGTCATCTGGCGAAGCGCATCTTTGATCAGCACACAAGATCTCTCTAGAGGCAGGCCAGCGAGACTTTACATTTGAACTCCTGGATCGTCTCATCCTCAAGCTGGCCGTAAACGCGAATCACATCGCTCTTCCCGTCCAGATAGATAGCCGAGATGCCTCCGGAGAATGGTGCCACTTTGAAGCCAGCATCGCCGAGTGCGCCATCGTACTGAAGTTATTGGCTAGTGAGTATTTTTCGTGAAGATATACATCGCCTCTTGTGTGTCTGATCATGGAAGGACGATGAATCACGAACCCAACTCTTGCTATCCCAGCAATTCTCCCCAACCGTGAAATCAGGGCGGACGTAGTAAACGCGGATATGTCCGACACCCAGCGACGCAGCCGCCAGAGGCGATCCAATCCTCCCTTTGGCCAGCACATTGGACGATGTGCCGCCAGTCCACTTTCCGTCGTACTGAATCTCGCGGACGCCGCCGTTTACATCTAAAGCGTAGACTCGGATGCTGGAGCCCTTGCTCACAGCAGCCAAGCTAGTACGAAAGGCGATTTCGTTGACGGAAGACATTGTCGCTGGAAAGGCGTTGATTGTATGACGGTATGACTTGGTTGCGGGGGCTGCTTCGACTTTGTGATGGCACTGGCAGGTGATTCGGGAGATGGGACGAGCGACTTTATAAGTCTGGCCGCTGGAGCTTCTTCCCCGCCTCGGAGCGGAGAGAGAAATGATATCTGGAGAGGTTACACATTCGTTCGGATCGTCGTCTCTCTTGCAGTTGCTGCACTTTTCTTCCGTAAATGAATGATGCTGCCCGACTACGGCTGAGAGGTCTGCTGTGTGACTTCTTAACATCGTATACGATCATTCACTGATTGGCTGCGAATGGATAGTGACGTTCCCCCGCCTCTTGTGGCGGCTCGTCTGCCGTGGTTCATCTACGCTACGGCAAACCAAAAGACTCCACGCGGCATCTGCAACGGCAAAGATGGGACGAGCTGTGGAAGATATCACATGCGAACGGCTCGTTGCAGGTGAGTGGGTTGCCTCGTTCCCTGCTTGGACTTCGTAACGGCAAGGTGGTGCAAGGCAAATCGTCTGAATTAGTGAATGTAGGGATCTCGAGTTAAATGAAGATGCAGCTGTTGCTGGAGAAACGGGCAACCACGGCTAGAAGCGGATAACCACGAGAGGACTATACAGACGTTGCCCATCTTTATACCGGGTCATACGCCTAAGTAGTGAAGATTCCAAGGCAGAACTTGCGGCAAAGTTATTCCTTGCCGTGCTTGTCCAGGACGTAGCCGTTCTAAATAGTAAGAGAAGCTAAAAACTACCCGAGCCAGGATAGTCAGGGGAAGATGTCAGATCAGTCTTGCCAAGTATCATCGTCTAAGAATCTTTGCTGAAACCACATTCACTTTGTGCTGCCATCAATAAGTTGGAAGTTTTAGCTAACGTGTCGTCCTCAACGGCAACTTGTTTTCTCAAGGTTCGAGCGCCGCCGGCAATCAAACAATGACTGCTAACAACCGTTGTTCATGAAAGACGGTTATGATAGTACTCTCGATATTGAAAGGGTTAGAAGACAAGAGAATACTTTTCATTTGAATACTGTTTAACCATCTTCAAAGAATAAAGTCTATTGATTCATATGAAGCCGTCATGTGCTTTAACCGTTAAGAGTTACAGCACTCCTTTCGAGTGAGATATGAATCGATAGATAAGATCGCTGGCAGAAACCTACTTTCTTGAACTGGTCTTCTCCGAATTCGCTTTTGCCTTCGGTTCGCCCAATATCAACTACTGCTCTTCACTTGACGAAAGCTCAGCAGGTAGCATCCGGCTTTTATTATCGCGGATAAGTTTGCTTCAGAGGAAAGAAGCGTAAGCGCCCAAGCTGCATAGAATCTATGTATATGGTCTGCACCTCGATGAAATGACAGTCGGTGACTTCCGGATTAGGGAAAACGTCCACGGAAAATTAACCACTGCTTACCGGGTATAATCGTTTCCCGCCTACGCGCCTCAGGGGTTCCTAGAGTCTGAGCCTTTGATATTCATATAAGAGGCGTACCTTCTCGCACTCTGGCTTGCAACCTCCGTTCCTGCGTTGTACACTTTCTCTATTCCTGCCTGTTACAACAGTCTTGATCATAAGGATTCTCGGCCCATCCCTCTCCTGAGCCATGGAGAACGACAAGCCTTGCGCTGCATGCAGCTGGACCGAACAACGCCGGGATTCCTGCCGATATCACAGCAACATCAAGCTTTTCTATGAGATGAGCAACCGCGGTGTATGGGCCATAGGTTCTAAACTGATCGTCAAGGAAACATCCGATTATCCTCCCAACCACGAAGCTAGAGACACCCAATTCGTCCGATCTCATACAACTATACCGGTCCTGGAAGCCGTTCAAGAATGGACTGAGAACGGTCGTTACTTCTTGGTTTCGAAACGGGTTCCGGGCTCAACACTCTATGAACTGTGGCCAACCATGTCCGAAACAGAGAGAGAGTCCGTCGCGAAGCAGACGGCTGACTATCTTCGTCAGCTTCGAAGCCTCACCTCAACAAGGATGGAGGGCCTTGGCGGAGAACCAATTTATTCGAGCTTCTTGTTCTTGGTCGGCGATGACATTCCGCATGGTCCCCTTGCCTCTGACGAAGAGCTCTGGGAAGAAATGGCAAAAGCTTTGAGCAAGGTGCCGGAAACTGTTCGTCTTCGGTTTAAGCAACGAATGCCCCCCGCTACGCCTTACACGTTCACCCACGGTGATTTAACGACGCGAAACATCATGGTCAGCGACGGTAAAGTCACAGGAATCATCGATTGGGAATCTAGTGGTTTCTTTCCCGTCTGGTGGGAGTTTGTGGTCACACGAGTGACCAACGATGACGATGATCGTGCATGGAAGACACTCTTGAGAAAACATATGGAGGATCATTCGGATGCCGAAGAGTTCTGGATGGATTATTATTCACTCAGGCAATATCCGACTCTCGATAGTCATACGCAGCGACTGATTCGAGAGTTGGAAAACTGAAGTAGCTCAAGAAAGAGACCAGCCGGGAAATGACTGCAGAAACAAAACACAGCCATGTTGCCTTGACCTCCCGAACCCCCTCCCCCCCATCTTGCCCACTTAAGAGGTCGGTCGTGCCATGGCTATGGCCAGCTGAGCACCGCAGTTCTCGCAATTGAACTTGCCAGCCATGTTGCCTCTCTTGCACTTGGTGCAGTTCATCGTGGGCGAGACGGATAATGTTGAACTGCTGTCCTGCGAAACATATGAGTCTCTGCAGGAATCTTTGAAATAGGGACTTACTGGAACTTTGCTGATCAGGAACAGCTAAGATGAAGAAGATGATGGTGGATAAAGAGAACGCGAGGAAGCAACGACGAGTATCGTAGGCTTTATGTCTCTTTCATTCTGGCGAAAATTGGACATGTCTACGGTATCTCTTTGAGGAGAAGAATGACTCTTCATCCTTTCTGTCTGCGTCTTGTTGTCGGAAGGATTCGTTCACGATGGGCTTGCCTTTTCGGACTTGAGGAACTTGCTATACAGTCACACATAAGTTGACGATGAGCAAGCAAGGCTGAGTTATTTCACAGTCACAAGCGCAAACATCACATGAACCGTAGCAGGCAACAACAGTTGGCCGCATATAAGAAGGCCCGTGGTAGGATATCTGTTCGTAATTTACGTAGCCTGATGGCCTACTCTATGCGGCCACCTCTTCAGGATAACACAGGCGGCCGAAGCATGGCCTGAAAGGTGACTCGGCGTCTAGACCTGAGGCTGTGGTCGCATGTCGACACTCCTTGATATAATGTTGCTCTCTCTCTCTCGCATGTTCTACCTGTACGTCATACACGATACATTCACAGTCTCGACTTTGGATTCCTTCTCTACAATCAACTCCAGGTAGACAACACATGGCTGTCAAATCCGCCCTGTCTCTTGACGACTTTTATATGAATTCCTAAGTTGAGAGGTCGTCGAAAAGTCTTCTAGCTAAAGTAGGGTTTATACGATTGAGCCTATCGCTGCCGTATGAGCTTTCCTTGCAAGGATAAACGGTTCTTCCCGTCGCCATCTTAATCATCCTTTCCTTAAGTTCCTTGACCGAAGTTATACGCGAACGGGCAAGGAGAGATAGAGCGATGCCGGTAGCATGAGGCGCCGCGTAGGAGGTACCCGACTTTCGGACTCCGTTATTGATATTCTTCGTATCTGCGGCATGGATTTCGACGCCAGGGGCGAGAATGTCGACGAACGGACCGAAATTCGACCACGGCTCTTCGTAGAAGCTGCTGTTTATTGCGCCCACAGTTATCACGCTCGGAAGCCCTTTTGGTGAATCCCACTCGGTACGCAGTCCTTGGTTACCAGCAGAAACTACTATGGGAATCCCCTCTGTGGCCACTATTTTGACCAACCTTACCAGGCCCGGATGTATATTGTGATCTTTGCAATCCAGAAATCTTTTTTCCTTACACTGGGTGCCTAATAGTATATGTATTAGCAAGATACTGGTTTTCTATTTATAGGTGTGTAGAACTTAGGAAGAGACGGTACTATACCAATTGAAATATTGATAACTGACTTGGTTACTCTGCCTGGATTCTTTGCTATATCTTTACTAATCCAATCCAGGGCTTTCATAATAAGACTTGTGCTCGTTTGACCGCATTTATTCGCAATTTTAACGTCGATGATATTCGCCTCGGGAGCTACGCCGCCTACCTCACCGGCGATAATGCCGGCCACGTGCGTCCCATGACCGCGATCGTCTCTCCACCGCCCGAAGAGACCAGATAGTCCGCATTCGAGGAAGCATTTCCCGTGTGAGGCCCGGCCCTTGAACTCACTGTGGTCCACGTTCACACCACTGTCGATGACGTATGCCCACGTGCCTTTGCCCGCGAGAGGTCCGCTGATCGTAACTGATGGCTGTTCTGGCCTCAACGAGCGAAGATTCCATGAGTTCCTCGATCCCTCGGGACCTAGTGCTCGTGCATTGAGTTTCTGCTTGGGTTTGGGTGGGAAAAGGTTAACGTCTTCGAAACCAAATGGTTGTCAGTCAACGGCTTCCTACTTACCCGCGCCTTGCTGATCTTCAAGGTATCATCTTGTCCATTTTGTTCCGAAGCAGCCAAGACGAAGGCTAGGCTGAAGAGAAGGACGTGCTTAACGCTGTGCATGGTAACGAGAGTAAGAGGTTTCGGTCAGTCTTAAGGGATGGTATGTAGTATGCATGTATAAAGAAGCAACCCAGATTTGGAGCTCATCAATTTTAAGTAAACCTCCGGCTCGTAACCTGGGTCGGATTCCCTTGCGAGTGAGCCTGACCTGGCCTATCCAAGAGAGCTCTGCAAAGAAAGCTAAGCCTACCCACGCTAGAGTCGCAGACGGCTGCGGAGTGCGAGGCGTCTCTGTGGATTGCAGAATGCCTTGTCTGTAGAAAATCAAGGGGGACTGATGTTATGACAGATATAACGCGGGTATAGGGAGTCATGGACCTCGCGGTAGAGTTAAAAAGGGGTTGTGTAGCCAACTTGATCTTGACTCGCAATCTCTACCGCGTAACTTGCAAGGGCGCCGAGAGGAAATTGAATGCAAAATTGATGCGCATAAACTGTTGGTAAAAGATGTCAGAATACCAGGGACTGGGAATGTAACAAATAGGATCCTGGCGGAGGATCAGAGGGTCGAGAGACCGGCTAAGGCTGATATCGAGGCGTTCATGGTATGATTTAACGAAGCCGATCATATAGCTTGTCAGTACAACTGCCGTCTTGGGATGACTCCGCCGACGCCGCCGACGGTTGCCGGGCCGGAGTCTGCCTTTCCGACCTGAGGGACTAGCCGAGGCATAGCATAACAATACACGATCCTCCCTCACGCAAAGTCAACGGCCGTGGGGGTTAACATTGGGATTTGCTTTGGGCATGTCGTCATGATATGATTTGATTAGCGATTATGAATACGCCTTGCGTTCAACCAGTCAGGACAGCTTGAATCGGAATCTGGAAATTACTAGAGTGCCGCAAGGTCGCTGTTGGTTGTGCATCGTGCTAACACGGGTGAAAGGGATAAACAAGGTGTATTCAATCAATCGTCTGTAGGAATCTCTATCGTATTGCTTGAACAGTCCAAACAGTCGTCAACTACTAAGGCCCCAATGGTAAGAAAGTTCAAAGTAGACAAGTTACCTGGCAAATTACAACTATTGAACCTCGGCAACGTCTATTAAGCTATATTCAATCTATGCTACAGCACTTGAAGTGATAGTAAACCTCCCCTTGTTGGACTTATAGACGGCTGAATCCGGTCTCCTAGGCTAATCCTTTATGTAAAGAACCTCGTCCCTGGAAACATCTAGGATAACCTTGAACCTGTTAGCCGTCCTTTTTTCTTTCCTTTCTATCATTCATCGCCATACATACCTTTTCATTTTTGATCTTTGCCACCAAGGAAGAGTTGAAGTTTCCCACGTAGCCCCGGAATTGTCCAATGTGAAGCTCTTCTAGCTCTCCTTCGTATTGACTCTTGATCCATGCGAAATGATTTTTTATGCTTTTTTCTGGCGTGTCCGATTTGAACTCGACGATGTAACCGGTTTTTGGAATCTCGCATGATTCTTTTGGATTCTTTGAGCGGGATACTTCTTCGTCTTTCGGTGCCACGACTCTCTCTTCCGGCAGTCGATGTTTCTCCTCCGAATCCCAGATAGTTGTATGCTGTCGGGGATACCCTCTGACTTTTGGGTTATCATACTTTACCAAGCGAATGACTTTTGCTCTATTGTTCCCGTCAAAGACGACGCCGACGTAAGAATCTCGATTCCCTGTTGGGCCTTTAAACTCAGTATTCGCTTTCTTCTTTCGTCTCGAGATAGAAAAATAGCTTCATCATACCCCGTTTGCCGTCCCGTCCTTGTTGAAATCTATAGGACCCCTCTAGTTCACCAATCATCAAGTCTCCTTCCGGTAATCGTGTTCGCCCATCGAGTATGGCTTTCGCGATATCTGCACGACTGACTTTTTTGCCCAAGTCATCTTGTAGTACAGTCTCTGGCAACGTGCCATCGTTAAGGTATGCTCCGGATTTCATTTCGTCCTCGACTTTATAGACGACTGTGAAAGTCGGCCGACCGCGGCTCTGTTGTTTTACAGCCACTATGCCGAAGAAAAGATCCTTAACTTCTTCCCTATTGACGATAGCCGAGTAGCTTCCTGACTCTGTACCCTCATCCGCTGGTTAGTGGACACTGTTCTAAGCAAGAGTTGCGTCACCACACCTACCAATGGGCAACTTGATTGCTATCAATGGTTTCGAAAGCGAATTGAACATGATTTTTCTCTGCTGGTCTTGATTGCGAAACACCTCTTGGGTTTCATTATTTGCAGACCTGATCATGCCAGAGATTTTCGAGAGTTCCCATTCAGCAGCCTCAAGCTTGATCTTGACGGGCGGTAAACTCGTCTTGTTGGACAACGGAAGACTGCCTCGTTCGAGCCTAGGAACCTTGCCGGTGTTGACACAGGCAACGAGAACAGGTAGCAGACCAAGAACAACTGCATCTTTGAGGCGGAACATTGTGAATGTTCTTTGCGAAGTTTGAACGAGTGGTGGTTGAAGAGAGTTCACCATTGGCATAATAGCTCGACGATATCCTTAACCACGGGGCCTTCCCCCCTACCTCCATTTTCGACCTTCTTTACCACTAATGAAGTCGGACGCATCCGCATCTTGACTCTTCAGTTCCTGGTTCTGCCTTACAGTGGGTTTAGGCACGGTGGTCGTCCGAGAACGCCTCGAGCCCCGTCTACCTAGTAAGTAACGACTCTCCATTCCGCCCTAGCTTGACAGACCCCAGATGCTCTTGCCAGACTCATGTCTCAAAGCGGAGCTACCGCTGTTGATTGCCGGATTTGCATAGAGAGCACGACTCAGTACAAGCCTACCCCTGCCATGATGACGATCGATGAGAGAAACACCTTGCCCTAACGACCGGAGATAAGGAGCTCAGAGTCTGAGTGACGAATGAAAGAATATGCCTTGGCCAAATCGCTCATACAGCATTTTTCATTACAGAGGATAGGAAACACGGTTTTCAAGGGGGAGCTGCATCGGCTTCGGCTCGTTTTGCACACCGGCAACCTATCTTGTACTGTCCTGTCCCTTTTTGGGCTCACTTTTCTTTCGAGTCCTACGACGGTGTTCGGGGTATTCCAGAAGATCAAAGATTACCAAGGCTCAAAACTTTGGCGCAAGCTAAGTTCCAAAGCTCTATTGCGCGGCATAGTCTTCTCTAATCACAGCCTACACATGTATATGATATAGAAATCATACTTTTCTCCGTCGACAATTTGTCGGTGACCTGGTCGACAGGAGAGAGTCAGGGCGCAGAAGAAGGGAATCGACTAAAGAATGGGACGGCTTTGCAATTCCGATACTTGAGCCCGAGCATTGCGGCAGTGTCGAAACTGCCAAATAGCACGCAATACTTCCTCGCAAAGCAACCAGCGGCAGAAGAAAAAACTCCCCGTCAGAATAAAACACCACGAAGATGTTCAGCATCAAAAGTGAGACCAGGACCAATTCAATGCCGTTGAATGCCCGGGAGGATCAAACGGTCGGCTTGAACGTCGCAAAGTAATGCTGAAGAGTTTCACCCACTAGCTGGATGAAGCTGGTTACCACGCTGCTGCAGGGTTAAGCGGCTGAGGCAGCAGTGCGCAGTTCTCAGGCAACATCGTTGACGAGGCGCAGTTTGGCAACAGCGACGTGAGTTATTTGATTACGGCCAAAGTGATGAAGTAGTCGAAGTCGAGCAAGGAACCGGTCTTTGATAACCTGAACTGAGCGCTGAGCACTCATGGCGATGGATACCTTCGTGGTAAGCGGCCCAATCGTTGATGATGATAAAGCCGGAAGACCAGAAGCTAAAAGCGTGACAGGTTACATGGCGGGCGGAAAGCTGGAAATAGCATTCATTGTTCACCAAAGCAAAAGCAGGGAAAGGCAAGAAAGAAGTCGAGGCCGCGGTCGGAGTTTCAGTGGCACATTTCGGAGTCAAGGGAAGTGTCGACGTCGGTGGTGAGAAAGCAGTAAACAAAGTTGACAGAAATCGGTGATACAACGATGACAGTCGTCTATGAAGGTGACTTGAGCAAGGGCGGGAACGGCGATTCGTTATCGTCGAACGCGACGTCAGAGACCTTCTCCAGCTCGTTGATGAGCGAAGTCAACAATTTCCTAAAGATATTTCGAGACCAAGTCTGTGAGCACGATAACTACTACGAAGTCATCCTCGGGCGATGGACCGAGTTTGTACAGCTGCAAGCGGTAGAGTCGAAGATCCCCGACTATAGCAGGACACAGAAGGCCGCCGAGGAAATACTCAGGTCTCTGGCCAAAGCAGCTACTTTAAGTGCTGGAAGCCAGGAAAGTGCTGAACGAATATCAAAAAGAAGAGGCCGGCCAGAGCCGATGGGAAGCCATGATTCATAAATTCCAGGACTGGGTTAAGAAGACCGCTGCCAACTCTACAAATGCCTTCGATACGTCGCGTCTGGTCATCCGCGATCTTCGGTACGGCTTCATTGAAAAATAGACTAAGTCCCTGATCTTCAACGACTTTTGGTATGCCAAGCCGGCTCTCCCACGTGGCCTCATCTGAGTTGCCAATTTACATGTGAAGACGACTCTCTCCTCGGAGTTGTATTATATAAACTCTCCCTTGACTAACACGGCCTCCTGCTCGCGGTAACACACTCTGCTCGAAGATTCCTTCTTTCGTCAGTCGCAAACCTACTCCTGTGTGTACATGAACCCAACCCCCCCCCCCCCCCCCCCCCCCCCCCCCCCCCCCCCCCCCCCCCCCCCCCCCCCCCCCCCCCCCCCCCCCCCCCCCCCCCCCCC
>PDHP01000011.1:165111-231060 GCA_003339455.1 Ophiocordyceps camponoti-leonardi (nom. inval.) | reverse complement strand
CCCGCTGTCCCCCCCTCCCCCCCAAGTTTCCTTCTTTCCCCCGTCCCACACCCCCCCCTGTGTGTACATAACCCCCCCCCCCCCCCCCCCCCCCCCCCCCTTCCCTGGTTTCATCACTATCCACCTTGGGCCCTGCCATAGCAACTTTTGAACTACAAAGACTTTATGATAAACATCTGCTGACTGTGGGTGTCTAGCAAAGCTGCAGCCTCTCTCAGTTCGCCAACATTACAAGACCGCTCCTGGTTTACACACCTCTTCTTCTCAGTCGTCAAGATGAACTTCGCCACCGTCATCGTCACCTTGCTTGCCGGAGCAGCTTCAGCCGCACCCGCCAGAGAGGAGAGACCTGGGGAGAAGCGCATGATATTCAATGTCAAGTCCGGCAAATTCGAGATGCAGACTGTACTGCCACCGAGAACCCCGATCACCGACATTGCGGTGCATGCGCAAGTTTTAGGACGTGTACAGTAACAAGGGAAACATAATTGTCATCGAAGAGAGTCTTGTATTCGATTTATTTTGGTGTAGAAGCGAATTCCAGGTAGCTTTCACGTGTGAAGTTATCACTACTAGTATAGACCGGCTACCCTGCGTGGATGAGAGCAGCAGTTTTGAGATATCTAACGATGAACAGTCTTTGACAAGATCATTACTCGGCGAACTAGCCACGACATGATCCCGATCCAACGATCGACTTGACAAGGCGTTATGCACCACCACCCAACAGGTCAACATCACCTCTGATCCCATCAAACACAATTCGTTCATCTCAAGATAAAAAGTTCAAAAGCCTGATCATGGCTTGATCCAGATCATAGCCACGCATCAACTAATTTCAAAGCTCTATAGAGGGCAGTGATCAGAGTCTATCGAAACTACAAAGGCAACATTCTCCGCATTCGCCTCCAACCAGTAGTAGGAAGCCACGGGGACGGAAGCGAGAGAAAGCGAAGCTGCGGCTGAGCATCCACGTGACGGATCGAAATGACATGACGAGCGGCACGCCTCACTGAACCACTGCTTTCACATCCTCGTCTTAACCTAAAGAAAAGAAAAGGCCGGTGTTCTCAGGAACAGTCGCAATGGGCGCGGCCCCACACCTCCGGCCCGAACCGGTCTCCCTGACACGGGCCCCACCCTTCCCGCCCGAGCACGCGCTCGTCACGGGCGAATCCACCCCGGCCGGAACGCTGCCCGGGTATCCCCACCTTTCACTCGGCGACCGCCCCCAGCTGTGGGCCTTTCTCAACTCCGAGCTCTGGGCAACGGACCTGGAAGCGATCGCGCCCCGGCTCTGGTGGATGTCCAAGCCGGACAGCGCCAACATCTCACCGCTACACCGCCAGATCATCAAGCGGCGAGCCATCGTCATCACCGAGGATCCGCGTCTGCACCTCGTCTGGATCGACAACCGCATCTTCATCAAGCCCTTGCCGCGATATCTCCTTTCGCACTCCTTCTGGCTCCGTCATCTCTGCGCCGGAGCGGAAAATGACGACGACCGTAGGGCTCGTCTCGCCTGCGCTGCTTTGGGTTATCTACGTTCGTTTCGATACTTGATCCGGTACGAGTCGGACTTCCGTATCGCACAGGACCCGAACCATTGCCTAGTCCCTGCTGGAGTCTCGTGGCTTCAGTTCTCGCGCTTCACGTCGGACCTCGCCTCCATAGTCGACGACGATGTCAGCCCGCGCTACTATTTCGGCGAGATACGACTGACGAGGCTCAACTTCTACGCGCCTTTCCTCCTTGGAAAGTCCGACTATCAGCGAGTAGAATACCAGTACGCCTCTTACTTTGCTCGCTCGTACGCGCCTCTCCTGTTCGTCATCGGCGTCACGTCTGTCATCCTCGCGGCGCTTCAGGTCGCCGTGGCGGTCGATCAGGACCAGGTCAAGAGCGGACGGGTGATGGCGAGCCTGGGACTGTGGCTGAGCGTCACCGTCATGGTCGTCTTCTGCAGTCTTTTCTTCGGTCTTGCGATTCTATTGGTCTATAAGATAGCCAAGGAGTGGCACTATGCCATTCGTCATCGTCGTCGACTCCTTAGGCCTGTTCCCTGATCTTCCACTGTCTATTTGGTACAGAATGTATGTCCAGTCACCATACTTAAATTTATGATCAAACTCCTCGTTGCGCGTCTGATCTCGGTTATCCCCTTCTCTCAGCCGTCTCATCATACTCGATGACGAACCGCGGCGACTCGACAACGTCCCAGTCATCCGCCTTATTTGCATCGCCAAAGATACGTAGACCCCGGACAGCAATCTTGTAAGTGCCCTTGGGCGGGAAGGCCCCCGAGTCGAGTTTGCCATCCCAGGTGAAGTCGGTCAAATCGCTTGCTATCCAGGTTCCGGAAGAGCCGTGTAATGGAATGGTGATGTTAATGTCAAAGCTTCGGACGGGGCTACCAGCAGGATCTGCGGCCACGAGACTCGCGCGTACTACCGGTATGCCGAGCGTGGCATTGACTACCACTTCGAACGGACCATCCTCAGGCGACGGAGGAAACTTCACAGGAAGGTCATCGTAGACCACGTCGTCCCGATAATTAAGCATGATGCTATCCGGGGTAAGCACTTGGTGATCTCGCAAAGATCCGGCTACGCCTTGATAAGGGACGGAAAGAGAAGAGCCGTCGGAGCCGTTGACGGCGATCCAGCCGGACCATATAGGGAGACGGCTGTTGTCAAGACCCTCAGGGGGAGATGCCGTTACGCGGACGGTAGCCGAATCACCCGGGTCCAACGCCAGCGTCGTTTGGTCGAGCTCGATCGCAGCCGAGGCATTGACCATCTCGATGGCTGCATGATACTTTGAGCGTGAATCGTCAGCCGTGAAGGCGTAGACAGTGATGGCAGGCACGTGTGAGAGCCGATAGCTGATGCTCTTTGGACCCTCGTTCTTCAGAGTCAAATCAAGCGTAGGATAACGTCCATGCTCATCAGCCTGCTTGAAGTTCAAAGACGCCGGCTTGGTGAACGTCGTGGCATACGCAGCGTCGAAGGCGCGGATCAAGCCTCCCCCCTGTTGAGAAACAGGGGCAAGGTAAGGTTGAAAGCTGACAGTGTCATGGTAGAGCTGCGGATGCGAGTGTGACACCAAGAGGCTCTCGATAGAGGAGGCGTCGAGAGTCCGTCCGTCTCTGGCTGCCTTTTCGCGGATGAGAGCCACGATACCGGCGATGAGAGGTGCAGAGGAAGATCCCGTCCTGTACGACGCACCGGTGTGCCTGGCCGCAGTCGATACAACCTCATTCCCGACAACACAGAGAGAAGGCTTAATAGCAAGGTCCCATGTCGGACCCCAGGAGCTGACAGAGGCGACAGCACCGCCCATGTCATCCGAATACTCATAATAAAGCTGAGGAGCGTCGTCGTTTGGATAAGGGGCCGTTATCTGAACTTTGCGGCCCGCTCTGAGAGCCTCGAATATCGCCTTGGCAGTCTCCTGCTCGACCATGCCGATGGCCTCTACAGTCATGGGCCAAGTTTCGACGAAGAACGACGTGGGGACTTCCGAGTAGAAGAGGATATATCTGGCGCCCAGGTCGGCCAGGGCCTTCACCTGGAAATAATTACCGCCAGTGACATTGTGGCCGCTGCAAGCCCCCAAGCGAGCCATGACGATCTTGTTGTGCAGATCCGGCACGTTCTCCGGCCAGTTATCACAGGGCTCCTCACCGTCAAGGCCAAAGGAAAAGACGTCCATCGGCGTGTTGGTGAAGTTGTGCGGCGGAGAAGCCGGAAAGAGACGAAAGACGACTTTACCATTTCCGTCAACGCTATAATGAGCGCGAGTCACAAGTTCAGGCAAGACCTCGTTGTTCATCAGGCCGACGGAGATGACACCCTCGTCCGAGGCCGGATCAATGTTGGAGAAGAGCCCTTCGGCGCCGAAATGACCGGCTCCTTGAACGAAGACTACGCCGGCGGCAACAGCTTCCTGCGCCACCTTGGAAACCAGGCTCTGGGCCCAACCGCCCTCGATACCGACAGTCGAGACGATGATGTTCGCGCCATCGTCGACGGCTCTGCGAATGGCATCGACCATTGCTTGGGTGGAAAGCTCGCCGTTGCATGTGACGCGGTAGACCCCGAGCTCGGCACCGGGGGCGACGCCTTTGAAGCCGAGCTCGTTATCCGCAGCAGCGATGAGGCCGGCGGTAAAGGTGCTATGGCCATAGTAATTGCAATCTTGGGGTGTAGACTCGTTCCTCACTAGGTCGGCTCCGAACGAGACGCGGCAGCCGGGTCCGAAACAACCTCCGAGTGCAGGGTGTAGATAGTCAACCTAGAAAACAGATTCATCTTACACCTCGATTCATCATTGTCTTAGCCTCTTGTCAAACTCTGATCCGTTTATTTCTCTCATAGACGCAACAAAGAAAAAAATCACATAAACACTCTGTCTCCTGTTACATGATTGTTTCCTACATCCATTCAACTCCAGTAATCCACCCCCCTTATCCGAATCCACCCCTTTGACCTCCAACCCTATTCATTACGGAAAAAAGACTTTCATGTACGTACACCCGTGCCAATAACGGCAATCTTTGAGCCTTTGCCCGAGAGACCGTTGCTATGAAGCTTGTCAACCTGCATCTTCGAGAGAGGCCGGTTCACCTCGACCGCGTTATCATCGTGGCGGCGCATCAAGATGTCTTCGTCTTCGTCGTTGTCGGCTTGGTCCGCGACGTTCATCGCCGGCGGTCTGACTCCTCCGCGGCGGACAAGGTCGGAGTCGTCGTTCACTGCCTCGGGTTGAGAGAAGTCGCTGTCGGAAAGGGCAGGGGGGCGGACGCCTCCCCTCTTGACGAGCTCATCGTCGATGAGGGCGGGAGGGCGGACACCTCCTCTCTTGACAAGTTCGTCATCCACAAGGCCCATGGCAGGCGGTCGGACACCTCCTCTCTTCACAAGCTCGTCATCCACAAGGCCCATGGCAGGCGGCCGGACACCTCCCCTCTTGACAAGAAGCTCGTCATCGACCAGGGCCGGGGGGCGGACACCTCCTCTCTTGACAAGTTCGTCATCCACAAGGCCCATAGCAGGCGGTCGCACACCTCCCCTTTTGACAAGCTCGTCATCGACCAGGGCGGGAGGACGAACGCCACCCCGCTTCACGAGTTCGTCATCGACAAGGCCTTGAGCAGGAGGACGGACGCCGCCTCTTTTCACAAGCTCGTCGTCGACAAGAGCAGGCGGTCGGACACCGCCCCTCTTGACAAGCTCATCGTCGGTGAGGGCAGGGGGCCGTACGCCACCCCTTTTGACGAGCTCGTCATCGACAAGTGCAGGGGGACGAACGCCGCCCCTTTTCACAAGCTCGTCATCCACAAGGGCGGGCGGTCGGACACCGCCCCTCTTGACAAGCTCACCGTCGACAAGGGCCTGGGCGGGTGGTCGTACTCCTCCTCTTTTCACGAGCTCGTTATCGACAAGACCTTGGGCGGGCGGTCGTACTCCTCCTCTTCTTACGAGCTTCTCGTCGACAAGGCCCTGGGCTGGTGGTCGGACGCCTCCCCTCTTGACGAGCTCGTCATCAATAAAGGCGTGAGCCGGGGGTCGTACTCCTCCCCTTTTTACGAGCTCGTCGTCAACAAGGCCTTGTGCAGGCGGCCGTACGCCTCCCCTTCTCATGATGGCGTGACGCCGAGCAAACTGATCGTCGAAAAGGGCAGGGGGTCGGACACCTCCCCTCTTCACAAGCTCGTCATCGACGAGACCCATGGCAGGCGGTCGAACACCTCCTCTTCTCGTTAGTTCCATGTCGACGTGCTCTGGTGCGCCTTCTTCGAGGACCACAGGCCGAACAGTGGGCTCTCGCTTCTCAAGCAAGGCGGCGTCAGCAGCCAGCGACCCGCCGGCGTTGATGCCATCATGAGCGAACTCCTCCGGGATAGTGGCGGCCTCAGCCAAGGAGGAAAAGGCGGCAGCAAGTGCCGTCACAACGTGTAGACTTCTCATGATTTTTTCAAAAAGACCCAACTGGATTGGGAAAGAAGAAGAGGGAAAGAAAGGGTAAGATGATCGTAAGTGAGAGAGTGAGTTGAGAGAACTGAATGTTGAGGACAAAAGGTCTGCAAACACCCATTATATATACTCCAACTGAAGGTGAGAGATGTGGACCGGTTGGTCTAACAAGAGAGGGTGAAGAGAAGAAAATTCTAGAGAAACCATGAAGGAAAAGGAATTAAAGAGAAAAAAAAAAGAAAGAGAAAAATGACAGAAAAACAAAAGAAAAGAAAAAAGAGCTTCCTCCCTTGAGATGTCGGTTGCCTTCGTAACTCGCAATCTCTGCGGGATGTCTATATTGGATTTTGGAGGAGTCGGTTAGGTGCGGTACGTGTGTAGGTACCGTTCATAACTCCGTAGTAGGAACCTGATATGCAAGTCTGTCGTTATAGAATCCCATTATAGTAGCTCCAGATAATCACAGGGGACGACGATGACAGCGGAAGTGGAATGCAACCCTCGATCCCAGTAACCGGATGAACGCCTGGAGCAGTCGATCCTGATGGATCCTGATTATCAGTAACTCGATATCGACGCTACAAGGCAAACCACAACAAACTGAATGACTTTCCCATGTCTGGATTTTGGTTTTTTCCCCCTCTGCCCCCTTTTTCCCCTCCTCGTCTTGCACCTCACGAATTCACGTCATCAGATCTTACATACATAGAAGTTGGAACGCTAAATCAAACTTTGTTCCATCTTCGAGGGATGACAATAGTTCGAATGCTACTCCTCGGCTCGACCACGTCCACAGGTTGGCTGGATCGTCGGTTCTTTTTTATGTAGTTGTTTTTGTTTTCTTGCTAAAGAGCCCTCCAGAGACACGAGAATCAGGCGATGGGGTGAAAGCATATATTAGCAGACTTTTTTTTCTTATTTTCTTGGCCTTGGTTCTCCTTGATCTTATCCGATTGATAAAGGGACACGATATAACTTCGATATCACAATATTCATGGAGATCATGTTGGCATTTACAATAGTCATGTTATACAAATTATCTTTACACAAGGATGGATATCCTTCCCTAGGTATTCTTCTTTGCATAGGTAGGTAAGTAGGAAAGATAGAGGAAGGGAAAGAGGGAAAAAAGAAACACGAAACTCCACCATCTCTTTTTGCGCGGCTTTCTTGGCCCTCTCACACGCACTCTCATCAGTCTCTCACACACACTCGCACACTCTCTCTCACTCTCCTCTCTCTCCCCCCCTCTCCCCTATCATTCCCCTTTTTGTTGAGGCTGCCGCCAAGACCGCAGTTCTTTTATGCTATGACGCACTCTGCTACCCCATCTTCTTAGCATGTGCATTCACTGGTCACGTACGCCAATCTTCACTGTAGCATCCGCCCCTCATTGCAACTACTTCTAACAAAAGGTCGACGCACATGACATTGTTGATCCGCGCTTGCATCGCATCGCGTCACGTGGAAGAGGGGCCGGAAGATAATTCGGGCCGTTGCTTTTTCTTTTCTTTCTTTCTCCCGAGTCCCGAGTCCCGACATCATCCCTCACCGATCGAGTTTAATCCCTAACGCGCTCGGAGCAACAACCACGACCAAGACCACGACCACGACGACCGCGACGACGTCGACGATAAAGATTATCTTTCAAATTCTTTCATTCCAGCTTTTTCCTTTCTTCCCGACCCCTCTTCTTCCCCTCCTTCCCCCACCCCTTTCTTTCTCTCTATCCCACCCCCTCTTTTTTTCTCTTCCAATACCCCTCCTTTCTCAGGCTTTCCCCCCCTCTTCTTCCTCCTCCTCCTCCCCCTCCAATGAGCCCATTCCCAACCGCGGCATCCAGCAGCCCACCGCGTCTTGTCTTGGCTGCTTCTGCCACCGCCGCCCTCGCCGCCATCCTCTCAGCAGCCGCCTACCACCATCGTTCTGCTTCATGGCCCGACCGCGACCGCTTTGTGCCCTGTCTCGTCACTGCCCGAGACCCCGTCTCGTCCTCTTCCACTATCTTGACTGTGGCCCCTCCCACGGTCCCTCGTCACCATGGCCGGCTATGGACCGTTGAATTCAAGCAGCCAGAGGTGCAGATAGCACGCCACTACACGCCTCTCCCACCCTGTGGCCCCGACGATAACCGCCTCCGCTTCTACTTGCGCGCCGTGGAGGGTGGCGAGATGTCAGCATACCTGACCCGTCTATCCGTCGGACACGACCTATGGCTACGAGGTCCTCATCTAGGATTCGACATTGTTCGTCGTCTAGGCTGCCGCAAACGTCTCGTCCTCCTCGCCGGCGGAACTGGCCTCGCCCCAGCAATGCAGGCTGCAGCCGCCGTCCTCGACAAACCAGACACGTCCGCTACGCTTCTCTGGGCCGTGAGGCGACGCGACGAGATCCGCTTGACCCGCTCGTCCCACCCCTGGTGGAGGAAGAATCTGCTGTGGCTACACAGCCCCACGCCGAATGAACTGGGTCCGCAGCCTGAGGAACCAACCCCCATTGCAGTTGAGTTGAGCCAGATGAAGGCCCGCTACGGCTCTCGCTTGCAAATTCGCATCGCCATCGACGAAGATGGCTCCATCTTTCGAGACGAGGACATCCGACGAGCGCTGCTCCCTCCCCCCCCCCCCCCCCCCCCCCTTCCTTCATCCACTGCATTCCCTCCTCCCGCCTCTTCCAATTGTGAATGCCACGATCAGGCCCTGCACGCTTCCGCCTCCGAATTCGACCCCCCCAACCATACTTGCGAGTGCCCGCCTCCGACTGCTGGGAAAAATATTCTCATCGTCTCTGGGCCTGACGGCTTCGTCTCCCATTACGCGGGTCCCAAGCGTTGGTCGGGCGGAACCCAGAAGCAGGGACCGCTTGGAGGCATGATAGCCCGATTGCAGAGACGACACCCGAGCCTTGCCCGTGACTGGCTTGTACTGAAGCTCTGACGATGTCGCCATTATAGACAAGGTTGAGTGTAAAGATAAACCTCATCTCCCATTCCCAGCTGACGCCTTAACTCTTCTATTTCCCCACCAATGCGTTGACCTCTATCCATTCCCTCGGAGACCCGTACAAAGCAGCTAGACCCTCCATTCTCGATCCTGAACGCCTTCCGAGAGCCCCTTACAGCAACGCAAGCTACCTGCTCTGAACCTTTCTGTAGGACGGAGGCTTGATGGCTCTGCGTATCAGCTTGCCGGCGTACGGTGGCACAAGCGAAATGGCACCGATGGCCAAGATGCGCCACAAGAAGCCCCTAGAAAGATGGCCACGTCAGCCATGAACTCTACCACGGACGAGGGTGAAACTGACAGTGTTATGATGAACTTCAGGTCGAAATAACCCCCTAAGAAGGGGATCGATCCGGCAAAAACGAGGAAGGTTCCGAGAATACTGATAATCATGACCGGATGCCACGTCGTGATCTCGATGGCTACCATGATGAGCTCGTTGAGCACTAGCACCGTATAGCTGACAGCCACCATCCTCGGGCCGTCGACCTCGGTCAGGAGCTGCGACAGGCCCTGGATCATGCCTCCCTGGTAGATCGACACCAAGACCCATACGAAGAACGTGCGGTACGATAGCGACCGTCCGGACGTGAGCTCCTTGTAGAGCTCAGGGTAGAGGTTTGCCACGTTTTCGTCAACGTCCTGGTCGAGAACCAAGGAAAGGACGGGCGCAGCCGTGTAGACGGTTGCGTAGCCAACAAGCAGCCAGTCCTTTGAGAATGTGGGTCGTTAGAGGATATGTTGGGAAAAGGTGGTGGAGGTAAGGAAGATAATCAACGGAAAGGGAAAAAAAAAGAAGAAGATAAGATTTACCTTGTAAAGCCCCTCCGGTTCAAACTTCAGCGCGATGCTATACATGGTCTGACAGACGGCGATGATGAGACCACGATGAATGACGAACTGAGCCAACTTCGCGCTCCGCTTGTAGCTGTTGCGTCCGTGCCAGACGAGCAGCTTGACGAGGTGGCAGAACTGCTCGATGGAGAAGTCGGCCGCCAGACTGGCCTGGCGGCCCTCCTTGCCGACGATGCCGACGCCGACGTCGGCGGCCTGGATCATGGAGACGTCGTTGCCGCCGTCGCCGATGCAGCAGACGCGCTTCTTGGTGTAGTCCTTGATGAGCTTGGCCACCTCGGCCTTTTGCGTCGGCGAGCAGCGGCAGGCCACCACCGTGGGAAGCTGGACGGCGATGGAGATGAAGTCGAGACGAAAGTGCGTCAGCAGGAGTGCCAGGCTCTCGCCGTCGATCAGAAGGCAGGCGTCCGTCTTGCTGCGTAGGAAGTCGAGGTGGTCGCGCGCGTAGTCCTTCTTCTTGAGCCGGGCAACGGTGTAGATGTACTGGCCCCTGGCGACGAGCTTGGAGCTGACGGCCACGCACCTCGCCGTCTCCACCTTGTCGCCCGTCAGCATCCAGATCTTGATGCCGGCGTTGCGCAGAAGCTCCAGCGACGGCTTGACGTCCCGCTGCAGCTTGTCCTCGACGCCCGTCACGCCGAGAAGCTCGAGGTCGACCTCAAGGTAGCGCGACACGACGGCCTGCAGCCCTGCGTCGCGGCCGGCGAGGGCCAGCGAGGCTTCGTGGTACCGGGACGAGAACTCGCGATACTGCTGGGCCGAGAGCTTCTTGCGGCCGACGACGAGGGTGCGGAGGCCTTCGCGTGCCATGTTGGCCGTCTCTTCATCCAGCCAGTCGTTTGCTGCCACGATGGAGCTCATGACCGTGTCGGCGCCCTTTTGATAGAACCAGATTTCGCCGCTGCCTAGGTCTGCATTGCCCGCGTTGGCGTCCTCCTGGAATCGAACGATGATGCCCATCCGCTTGCCGTCTGAGGTGAAGGGGAAGACGTCGAGGATGCGGACGCGGACGACGGTCCGTCCACTTTCCGTCGACTGCAGCGTCATGCTCTTGCGGTCGCGCGAGGCTAATTTCAGTCCGATAGACTCGGCCCATTTGACAATGGCGATCTCATCCGGTGATGACGCCTGATACGACGTCACCTGTCTACCGTCCTCGTTGTCGACGGTGGGCGTCACGTTGTGGCAGAGCGCCAAAGCCAAGACGACGTCGCGGACGCGAGACGCGATATCCCGCCTCGTGCGGGTCGTGCCGACGTTAACGGCTGCTGAGTAGGACGGGGTGACGAGTTGATCCGTGGTGTTGCAGAATCCCTGCCTGACGTAGGCGGCCACCTCGTCCATGGCCTCGTTGGCATACGAGACGGTGCCGACGTGGACCTTCTTCATCTCCATGTCGTTCTGCGTAAGAGTACCCGTCTTGTCGCTGAGCAGGTACTCGATTCGCCCGAGGTCTTCCGGGATCGTACTCGTTCGCACAACGGCGCCGGGGATACCAGGATCGTTTTGTATGAATCTTGAATAGGCGCTCTTGCCGAGGTCTAGGTTCACGCGAAGGCTGATAGGCACAATAGTCGAGAAGAGGACGAGGAAGCGCATGATCTTGATATACCAGATATTCCCTCCGGTCTTCTCGAAGCCCTGGAGAGCGACTAGGATGACGGAGAGAGCCAGCGTCAGGGCGCACAAGATCTTGGTCAGCGAGTTGATTTCATACTCGAGTAGGCCTGTTTTAGAGCGTGACGGCGCCGTTGATAGGGCAGAGCGAGTCTGAGGACCGGTATACATGATGACGGCCAGCGTCGTGCCTTGCGAGGCGATGACAGTATTGGCCCAGGCCGTGTTATCGATGGACAGCGCCCATGACTTGGCGGCCTCCTCCTCTTGGCTCGACGAGGCTTCTTGACGCGGCGGGAGCAGCTCCAATGTCCCGAAGAATTCATTCACCCTCTTGTCAGGTTTCCCGCCCGTCACGCGAAGGCGTACAAACTCTTCCGGCGGCAAATTCTGCGTCAATGGACTGGCCAATCTCAGCTTCCAGTCCGTTTCGCCGTCCAGCTGATCCGTCCTGATAAAGGTCTCTCCAACGGTGCCAGTCTCAGGCTCGTGCATGAGCGCCTCGGCCGCCGGTTGCTTCCCCTTGGAGGTCTGTCCCTCCTCTGACAGAGCGACCAGTGCTTCCTCCTCAGCGGGTTCCTTGGCCGCGCAACCGTCAGATGTGCAGCATTGAAGAATGACCACATCGGCGGGCACTCGCTGTCCTTTGCTCAGCTTGAGGACCTGGCCGACTTTAAGATCCTTGGACTTTTTACTGATTTCTTGAATGTGCGATGAAGGCGCGACCGCCTCGACCGGATCGTTCTCCTCTTGAATGTCGGACAGATCGTTTCTCCTCGACCTCCGAGAGCCACGTCTCATGGTGTCGGATTTGAGCGGCCGGCGCGGCCGAAGCAGAGAAGCATTCGATTCGGGATCGCTAAAGTCCAGGATACGGTAGGGCTCCGAGTTGGCTTCCGTGTCTCTCCTCCGCCGTTCAATGTCGTCGTATGCCTCCTTTCCCATGGTGATGAGGAGGACAAAGGCCAACGGGGCGATATAAGTAGATAGATAGCCGATGCGCAGAGCCGGAATCGCCTGCGAAAGGGCGACGAGCAGAAAGTACATGTTAAAGAAGAAGGAGAACTCATTGTAGAGAGTGACGGGTAAGAAAGTCAGAGCCGTATATTTGGCGTTGGACACGAGGTTGGCAGGGAAGCGCGTGGCCTGGACAGAGCCGACGACGACGGTTCTGGAAGTCGAGGCGTCATCCTCAGGCTTATCTTGAGGCCCGTCGTCTTCAGTACGGGACATAAAGCCGGGTAGGCGAACGCGAGACTCGCGACGCCGCGGCGGGTGGGACGGCTGTTCGCCGCCCAGCAGCGGAACATCGTCATCGCCGTTACCGCTACTGAAGCCATCGGTATCAGTCGAGTGGTCGCGAGGAGCGCCGAGATCGCCATAGCCGCGACCTCGCTTCTGGGCGCGACGCAGGCTTCCCATGCGCAAGTTTCGCAGCGCGATCCGCGACGTCCGTTGCTCGGCAGCGGAGGGGCGGCGACGAGACGCTGCTGTGGGCGGCGGCTCGGTAGATATGGGATCGAGTTCGTCGATGGCAAGTTCAAGGTCGAGATCGGAGTCGGAGTCTGGCGTAGGCGAGTCGGGTGCTCGGTAGGAGGGTGAAGGAGGCATCCCGCCGCGAAAGAGGGGGGAGGGGGCTGATCACTGGCGGCGGCGGAGGGCGACGTCAGCGGCCGGCATCATAGCCTTAGACCTGCAAGGCCCTGGGCGCGCGTGCGTTCGCGTGAAAGATCGGCGACGAGTGGGAATGGGAACCAGTTGAGGCTGACGATGTGGTCGCTGGAAACCTACCTACTTCGAAGAGAAGCCACGAGGATAGACTGAGAGTTGGTGTAGGGTTGGTAAGCATTTCGTCGGTGCGGTACGTGGCGTCTTAGGAGGACACTTTGAAGGCTACTTGCGGGGATGGCTTGTGGCTACTCTACAAAGAAAAAGGACTTGCGCTTTCCGCTTTTCTGTCGAGCAGAAACAAGTATCTCGTCCTTCGCCTCCGGCTCCAGCTAAAGACTTGCAGGTAGCGCTGAAGAGTTTGAGATAGTGTCGAAGTATCTGCAACTCTAGCCACAGAGGGTCAACTTGACACGAAGTCCGAGAGAGGCATCACGAACGCACTACAGCATAATTACTAGGCTGAAAACCCCAGAGGGCAGATTTTACTTTTCACTCAGTTCAACTTCTCCGTATCTACGGGCTACATCATCCCAGAAGATTCGCATCCGTATCGTGAACAATGCAGAGTACATATACGTACATATCTTGACGATAGACGGCAACCTCTCCAGTGCCCGACTCCGCCTCTGTGATAGAAGTGTGTTGTCATCGGCGAGGAATGGCCAGACCAGCCTCATATAAGACATACATATTTCTTCGTCACAACGCCCCTTTCACTCAAAAACAATAAGCAGGGTGGCCGGATGTGTCTTTATTCATTTCCTGACGGCGCCCTGACGCGGTCCAGTGCCATGTGGAAGAATGGTGAGGCGCTGGAAGCCTCGGGTGGCGCAGCAACCGACTCGGGTGGCGTCCGATTAGCGGAGCAAAATGCCGGGGCGTGGTCAGCGCTGCAGTGGCCAGTCTGTAGACGGCAGACAGCGGCCCGCTGACGGCACAAAGCTTCAATCTGGCCAGCTTGCATCTCTTTATCTATCAACGCATCATCGCCCACGCGCCGCCCCAAAAACCCGCCTGTAATTCTGGCGTGGCGGACAGGCAAGCGTCTGGGGCCAACGGACCGTCTTCGCTAGTATTTCCTCTTTATTGGGTCTGTTTCACACCACCCCCCGCGACCTTCTCCCTCGTCATCTTTCGTCGGAAAGGAATCGCATCTCGTTCGGCGCAACCCGACGCCCCCTTTCAAACTATGGCCAATGGGCCGCCGAGCTCAACATGGCATCCCGCCCTGATGCCTAACTCTACTCCCTCTCCCTCGTCCGCTCCGGCAGCGGATGATGACGTCCTGTCGCGCCACGTCTCCGACACACGGTCTATAACTGGGCCTCTTGTCGAGACATCTTTTGCCGACGAAGCTGCAGTCGACGACGGCGATGCTTGGCTCGTTGAAGACGACGCAGACGCCCCGATATACCACCCTCCGGAAGCCGACGGCGAGTCCTGGCCTCATGAATCTCAACCTGAATACAGATCCGCCGACGTAACCTCGGAGCATTCCGACGCTCCGGCTGTGGAAGAGGTCAGACCTCGGACCGTGACATCGCAGCACTCGAGCTCTATGTCATTTGCCCGCACCGTCTCGCACGAGGTTAGCTTTCACGATGACGACGACCGATCCGATGTGCATGTGTCCGATTCAGCTCACCAAACCGCCACCTTTCCGTCTCCCGCTCCCGCTCAGGGGCCCGAATTCGAGAATCACAACAACACCCAGCTCCCGTCGACCCAGGCGCTCGACGTCTTGGAAGAGACCGAAAGGGCTGTGGAAGTCGATGCGCAAAACTACGCAGCCGATGAAGCTGCTGACTGCTTATCGACCGAACCTCCACTGCCTCAGGTCAACGACTGGCCTGAACAACAGGGCTTGAACGCCACAGCATCCGAAGAGCAGGATATGGAGGCTCGATACGAGGAGGGCGTCCCCCTCATGTCACGAGACAACGTAACGCTCGATAGCGGACTCAACGGTTCCTTTGCCGACGGCGACGACGACGACAACTTCTTCGCAAGTATCCGACAGACGGGGACGGAACCGGTTGCCAATGTAGAAATGCCGGCCATGCAGCGAAAGTCTACCACGCAGGCCATGGGTGGGCCTTTATCCGCTTCCGACGATTCCGCGAGCGAGGCCGAGATCAGGGACAGCAGTGTCCAGCCCGATGACCCAGCCCAGGCTCCTGTCGAGGACTTGGCGACAAAATGGGAGGCCGCTTTTGCGGGCGACGACGACAACGAATTCCTCATCGAGGATTCGACTACAGGAAAAGATACGGTTGATGCCTCGGCCTTCCTAGGCAGTGACGACGAGGGACTTTTGGACGATGAAGAGGCCGTCCCTGAGCTTCCGCCTGCGCCGGATTCATCCATTGTGCAACAGCCGTCGACGACGAGCCTTTATACACCTTTGAATATACCATCTCGACAGTCCTCTTCTCCTTATGTGCCGACGACAAATGCGCCTCTGCCGACTCCGAGCCACACTCCGTTCACCCTCTCTCACGTACCGGCCCAGCCTCCGCGCCCTGATCCGTCGAGGGCTCAGAGCTTCGCCGACAAGTCCAAAGGCGGATACTCGTCGCCGTATGATCTGCCCACGGACCTGCTGAGCAATACCATGAAGCCACGAAAGCGAACGAGCCTACAACAGCTTCCCCGTGAGCAACCACCTCCCCCGCCGCGCAGCACGAGCATGTATGCTGCCTCGCCATCTCCGGTCCAGGCACCTGGGGCAAATCAAGCCTTCTCGCCTTCATCGCTGCGTAACCAGAGCAGCTTTTTTGAGGAGCTGCCCGTGACCGTGAGATCAAGGCCGAGCTCGAGGCAAAGCAACGCGACGCAGCAGCAGAATTCGAACCCGTACGCGCCCCCGGCACTTGCTCCAGTGACTCCTCAAATCCCTGCCTCTCCTGCCGGCATGGCGTCCCAGCCACTCGCTGGGATCTCAGGGCTTGTCGCCCCGGAAAAGGCGAGTCCTTACGCTGCTGTCTCTCACCACCCTGCCGTTTCTATGCCGCCACCCTCTGCCACCGCGTCGAGATATTCGCCTGCACCTGTGGTACAGCAAGGGGCGGTACCAGCCGCGAGATACTCGCCAGCCCCTTCGGCACCACGACCCAGCGGCTCCTACGGAGCCTCGGCACCCCCGGCGGCGTCCCCACAGTCCGTGCTGCCTCACCTCCCTCGGACTTCGAGCCCTCTGGCTCACTTCGAATACGGAAGTCTTCCTAATGGCGAAGTCCCACACGTCGACCGTCGATCCAATTCGTTTGAACCCAGGCTCACTAGGGTTTCCTCGCTTCCGCCAACTCGGGAAGTAGAGGAGGAAGAGGACGTCGAGGGAGGGAATCAGTCTCTTCTTGCCAATAGGTCGGTCAGCGCCGCGCAGCCCAATCGCCCTCCACTCGCAGAGCCGAAGCACTACTCGGCGCCCTCCGTTGCAACAGTTGCGCCGACGCCTCCTCCACGCTCTCAACTGCCAGCGGCCGTCCCGTCTTCTCCCACAACTGCCTACGGCTACGCGCCGACGGCTCAGCCCGGTTTCTTGCCTCCGCCTCGTCCTTCCACCCACTCGCCCGTTGAGAATCGGCCTGCCGATCCATCCGCTCGCCCTTCGACGGCTCACGCCGCGTCTCATCCCGCTCCTGCGGCTCTTCAAGCTGCCTACGCCCCCGCCACTAGGAATCGTGGTCAGACGCTGTCGGCAAACATGCTCGTCCCAACTGACGGCCGTGAACGTGATGAGTTGCAGCGATGGCGAGGAGCGCCCCTCTTGGCTTGGGGAGTTGGAGGAACCGTCATCACTTCTTTTCCCAAGAGCATACCGCGTTACACGCCGAACCAAACGACTCCGACGATTTGGCGAGCTTGCGGCGAGCTCAAAGTGCAGAATATCAAGGACATTCTCCCCCTAGAAGATCGGCTTGTCAAGTTTCCCGGGCCGCTCAAGGGCAAGTCGAAGAAGAAAGAAGCCTTATCGTGGCTTGCGGCGGGAATCGAGACTCAAGAGAGAGATCTTTCCGGCTTGGATTTCCATCCGCAGAGCTCGCTCGAGGCGAAGCGCGCTGCTGAGCGTCTGCTCTTGTGGAAGTTGCTTCGAGTCTTTCTCGAATCCGATGGAATTCTGGAGGGCAACGCGACTGTGGAAAAGGCCGTCAAAGACGTTCTCTCCCCGGGAACGATGAGTTACCCTTTCGACACGCCTGCGCCGCCTCTTGCTGCTCCCGTCGGAGCGCCAGTCACCTCGATGATGGCAGATGGTGTAGATCCCTCAGCGATGGATCAGATTCGACGGCATCTCCTCGATGGAAACTCCGAAGCTGCTGTCTGGTCTGCCGTGGACAAGCGTCTTTGGGGTCACGCCATGCTGATATCCCACACCGTCTCGGCAGATCTCTATCGACGAGTTGCACAGGAGTTTGTGCGCAAGGAAGTCAACTATCCCGGTCACAATAACGAGTCGGTAGCAGCTCTGTACAAGGTCCTGTCCGGCAACTTTGACGATTGCATTGACGAGCTGGTGCCCATCCATGCTCGAGTCGGTCTTCAGCTGGTCTCGAACGAACCTGTGACGGAGCCTGCGAGAGGCGCGACCGACGGCTTGGACAAGTGGCGTGAGACCCTGACACTCATTCTCAACAATCGAAGCCCCGATGATGCGCGAGCCCTCAATGCTCTGGGGAAGCTGCTGTCCAGCTACGGTCGTGCGGAGGCGGCACAAACCTGTTTCATCTTTAGCAGGAGCCTCTCTGTCTTTGGCGGTCTGGATGATCAGGCGGCCGATTTCGTGCTTCTCGGATCCGATCACCGGAAACAGTCTGACCAGTTCGCCAAAGAAACAGAGGCGCTGCAGCTCAGCGAAGTATACGAGTACGGGCTTTCACTCGCCGGAGGTCCAGCCCTCGGTGCGCCTCACCTCGCAGCTTACAAGCTTCAGTATGCCGTGACGCTGGCCGAGCATGGTTACCAGGAAAAGGCGCTGCAGTACTGCGACGCTATAGACGCCGCCATGATGTCGCAGACACGCCGGTCTCCTTACCACCATTCTATCTTGGAGACGGCGGTGCACGACTTTGTGACGAGGCTGAGACAGGCGCCGAAAGACGCGTCATCTTCATGGATCTCCAAGCCGAGCATGAACAAGGTCTCCGAGGGTATGTGGAAGAGCTTCAACAAGTTTGTCGCCGGGGACGACGGCGGCAACGGAGCAAACGGTGGCAACGGTGGGGAGGGCGACACTGGGCCGTTTGCTCGGGTTGCCTCGACGCCTAACTTGAGCCGCTCGCCGTCCATTTCCAACTTCGAGGTGTACGGAGGGGGCCATTCCCCCAGTCACGGCGTCAATCCTTCAGCAGCGGCCTCTCGCTATGCTCCGGCCGCTGCGACACAAGCCGCAAATCCCCACCCGCCGGCGCCCCCGTCTTCCGGTCGGACCTCGAGCGAATATCCACGCAACCCTTACGAGCCTACTTCCTATCAGGGGGCTGTTTCTCCACAGGGTCCCGTCAATAGCGGTTACGCTCCGACGCGGCAGCCTGTTTCGGGGCTTGGCTTTGAGACCGTGATGCAAGAGACAGCTCGGCTCGTCCCGAACGGGAACGAGGCCAACGCGGGAGACCATCATCCACAGGCTCTACAAGAGTCGCCCAATATTTATGCAAAAAGCCAGAAACCAGGTCCAGAAGCTGATCAAGGTTATCATCCCCACGCCTACGGTTATAATCCGCCGCAGATGACACCGACTCAACACCAAGACGGAGAGGGTGCTGGCTATGAAAGCCCTTCGTATCAGCCTTACGGCTACGAACCGCCTTCATACAACCCCGATGCGGTCGAGGACGACGACAAGTCTCCGCCGAAGAAAAAGAGCTTCATGGAAGACGAAGACGAAGACGACATGCCGGCGGCCAAGTCGAAGGCGGAGAAAGATCGCGAGAATGAGGAAATGTTCCGCAAAGCAGCAGAGGAGGATGGTAAGATGTCTCTTGTTCTTGTGTACAAACCACATCTGCTGATGACGTCGACAACAGCCAAGCGAGCGGCCGCACAGCAGTCGGCCAAGAAGGGCTGGGGATTCACCGGATGGTTCGGAGGGGGCAAGAAGAACGAGGCCAACATTGGCGACGCCGGTGCCGCAGGCAAACCCATCCGCGCCAAGCTCGGCGAAGCGAGCAGCTTCGTTTACGACCCCGATCTCAAGCGCTGGGTCAACAAGAAGCCTGGGGCCGAGAACGTCGAAGCGAAGAAGGCGACGCCGCCGCCTCCCAGGGCAACTCCCCGGCCGGCCGCCACGCCGCCGCCGCCACTCAGCGGACCGCCGCGTGCGGGTCTTGCATTGCAGGAGAATCTGGGCCTGGCGCCGCCGTCCGCCTTGAGCCGCTCGGCGTCCAACTCAGACATGGCAGCGGGTCCTCCGAGCCGGCCGCCGAGCAGGCCAACTACGAGTATGAGCAACGCCAGCAGCATCGACGACCTACTGAGCGCCGCGGCGCCAAGGAAGGGGACGCAGAAGAAGCCGAGGAAGAGTGGGCGTTATGTCGACGTCATGGCAAAGTGAGGGGAAGCCTGTTCTTTTATTTAAGCGGAGGTGGGCTGCGCAGACATGCGTTTGATGAACTGCTGTACGATTCGGAAGCCAGTTTTTGTCCTTCTTTTCTCGTTGCTCCATGCTCTCCGCCAGCGACCCCAGACACGGTCATGGGAAACAGTTTCTATACATAAGCTTTGTTAGGTGTTTAAGTAACATGGCGGGAAAGGAAATGTTTCTGTTGTTCACCTTCAACGTTGGATGCGAGCAAAAGAGACGCGGTGCAGCTGAGTCGGGCGTCTGATGGCAAAACGCCACTCGAAGTCTTGTCGCCAATTGCTTTCGGCCTAGGAGCTAAACGACTGAACGTAATACTGTGGTGCATCAGCAAGGCAGGCTCGGAAACCTGCATGGGGATCTGCTAACCGTAACGACACAGTCTTCGGCCGAGGAATCGTCGAAATGAGGAACGTAAACGTATAGTATCAGAGCATGGTCGTCTGCGAAACAAGCAATGACCCTGCCGTCGAGACGGCCAACGCTCAGGACCCTGCTCCAATCCTTCCCATCGACGCGGACGGTAGCCCATCGATCAGGCCCATCGTTGCGAAACTTGGTACTCGGATGCTCGCCGAGAGGGCGGTCGAGCTGTGCGGGATCAAGCTCCGGGTTCTCCAGGCCGGACCAGAGGCTGCATATATCAGTGGTGTCGGTCGCGATGCGGAGGCGCAGGCTGCCGTGCATGTTTGCGCTGAGCTCGAGCTTGGGGGACTTGGCGGCGGCAGAAGAGGCGGAGGCTAGCTTGGTGAAGCGATCGGATATGGCTTTGAGTTGCAGCAGTGGCGGGAGCTGGATGTGGACGTCTGGCTCGCGGATCTTGGGTTGCATGATCATCTCGACGGTTTCGGGGTGGAGAACGCGGACCGGAATGTCTTGAGTGATAATCTTCTCGTGTTCGCGCCGAAGAGACGTCTCGAGATGTTCCGGTCGGAAAAGGTCTTCGTCTTCGTCCTCGGTCGAGGCGTCGCGACGAGCGGCTGCCGACGAGGCGTTAGTGGTGGTAGTTGTGATCGTCATAGAGAGGATGGGCAGTCCATCGCGTTTGGTGAGGCGGAGGGAAGCGGATATGCTGTTCAAGGCGGAGCGGAGGGCGCGTTGGAGGGGTTGTAGCGGGAGCTCGAGGTTGATTGTGTTGGAAGACTCGGCTGATTGGATGTTGTAGCTGTCGAAGATGAAGTCCATGGCGAGGGATCTGAGAGGCGGTGTTAGTCGAGTATGATGACCAGAGAAGAGGAGGGGGGAGGAGGGGTTGACGCAACGCCCAGACTTGCGATCCCATGTCAGGGATGACGGTGAAGCGGACTGTATCATCGCTGAGGCGCACCCAGGCGATCTTTTCGAGTGACGATAACGCGGCGGTGAGCTCTGAGAGATGGTTTGTAAGGGATACGGAGAGATGTTTCAATCTTCGATGTCTGTGAGAGACTCACTCGCGAAGGTGCGGATGTTCTTGAGTTCTGTCCGGAAACGCATCTTGGGGTTGTATCGTGGAGAGGCTCCTCGGCGGGAGTCAATGGAGGAGAGAGGTCAAGACGTGGTTACGTAATAAGGCACGAGACGCGCAACACGAGTCACGTGGCGTGTAGTCGCCATCTGGACCGACTTCATCCCATCTTCACTCTGTGGTTTGCGGCTATGCCTGAACATCTACGTTCTACTGGGGGCAACTCTACTTTACAGCTACTATCTTCAAAAAACTCGATGAATTTCTATCTCGTTCCTAGCTCTGTCTTCCTTGTCTCGAACTGGAGAACCATTCCCACGCTAATCATTCAATCATCGTCGGGATTGGGGTTCTTCACCAACTTGACGATGATTCCGCTGCTCCTAAGCCTCCTCTCCCTGAACTCAGCCGTCTGATACGCCGGGTTCTGTCTGTTGACCTTGACTCCAAGCTGGCCGCCGTTGGAGCCACAAGCGAGAAGTGAATTGCCCCTGTCCGCATCAGAGGCACCCTCACCACCGTCAATGGTGTTGGCGATGTCCTCGTAAAGGACCGACGAAACAATGCGGGCGTTGATTTGTTTGGTCAAGACCAAGACGCTCCCGGAGCCGGGGATGTTCATGGTCCATTCGGCGCAATCCAAGTCGTTATCAGTTGACATGGTCCATCGAGGCGAGTCACCATCGCGGGCGATTTTGCGCAAGAATCTGGCGGCGTATTTGACATCTTCCAAGTCGAGACCCTGGGGTCCCTCGTTATAGCACACGAGCCTCGATGTCTCGCCGCACACTCCGCGAGCCTGTAAGACGGGAGATGCGGAGACGAAGCTGACGGCGGACAGCGCTCCGAGGAGGATCTGAGAGATCATGGTGTGATTTTTGATTTTTGAAAAGAGTAAAGAGACTGTGTGGTAGTTGAAGGGGATTTTAAGTAAGTAGAAAACTGAGTAGTTTGCGATTTAGAGAGATATTGTGAGGCATGGATGACTCTCTTATTATACATCAGGAGCCCCATGGTGTTTTCGTCTGCGGCTCAGCATATTCTGATGAACTCAACTATCTGATGCCGTTTCCGAGAGCAAGAAGATGAAGCCGCATCCTTCATGATGAAATCTGGGCTGTACATGAGCTCATCCGCGTTTTGCCTTCTTAAAGGATCCTTTCGAAGGGGCTGACAAGTGGCTATACTATGAAGCTATTATGGCCCTTTCCAGTAGTTCATTTACAACATTTACGCATGTACAGATACATGTATAGACGTTTTGGTATTGTTAAAAGGATGTGCATATGTAAACAACCTTCAAGGACAGTTGCTCAATACTCTTGTAAGCTCGATCGTGGGGACTGCTGTGGGTCGAGCTTTTCGAACAGATTCGTGCAACCGCAGAATACTCAAGGATCGCTCTAGAATGTATATATGTATGTATGTATGCTTCATGCATACTAGGTATGTACATACCAGTACATACATATGTATGTATGCACATGGGAATTCGAGGAGCGGAATCAGAGTAAAGTTACTGAACCTGAGAAGGTTTCGTGAAACCTCACAGCCATACATACATATGTACATACATATGTAGGAAGCGATCTAGACACATCAGACAAATCTGGGTTTACACGAAGGGTAGGAAACTATCAGTGGTCCAATAAAACAGTCACACCACCTTCTCGAAGCAAAGTTTACTGATAGAGCCGCGAGAACCGCCGTCCTCCACATATGTATGTATATATGTACATATATACTATAATAGTAGCCTATAAAAACATACATACTACATACATATAAGGGGCCAGCTTGCGTCATCATTCCTAAGGCCAACGTACCGAATAGTTGATAATTCAGTTTCAGTCAATCATCGTGAACATCTTCACTCTCATCCTTAGCCATGTCTGGCACCGAGCCGAACTCCGAGCCGCTCCCGTCGTACAAGGACTTAAGAAGCAGGAGAACGAGAGTCCATGGTTCTAGTACTCTCAATCGTCTCTATTGGTCTTTTCAGGGTCCTCTTTCCACTTCCGTCTTCCTCTTGGAGGACGAACATGCCCGAGACGGGCCCAAGGAACCTTTCGTTCAACAGACGCCGACCGGGTTGGTCTGGCACCCGGCTTCTCAAGATACTTTAGTTGAACCTAAAGTCTCGTCTATTAGCGTGAAAATTGATGAGCTTTGGTATGGTTCCGACGATTGGGATGCAATTCATGAGAACCACGCTTGGGATAATGATGATAATTGTATCTGGGGGGAGGAAAATATGGAATTTCTGGACGAGGACGGACACGGGCATCGGCCATTATTATATTGCGGACATTGTGAAGAGGAGCGACCTAAGGAGCACCCTCCACTCCTAGTGGTAAAGGCATCGACGAAGCCATACGTTACGGTTTATGACTATATATCGAGTATTCACCCTTGGCTACTTGAGTTACGACAAGACATCTTACGAGCGATAGAAGTGAGCACCGGTACAAGGCCAGACTCGGACGCGAAATTAATGGTCGATTGTTTTTGGCCGAGTTTTCTGAGTACGTCGGAAGAAGGAAAATGGATTAGGTTCAAATAATCAGAAGATTAGAGAAGAATCCAGCATATCTTAGGGGAGAGGCCAGGAGATTCTGACAGCTCGGTCCTTACTATCCAGATGGATATCCCAATCTACATAGAAGGTTTCCCCAATACAGATGAGTTTCCGGAGGGAACTGCAGATGGCGGTGCCAATTCGCAGGATTAAATCCATATCTTCCGCTGGTAGCTCGGTAGGTAAAGATCAAAGGGGAGGTTTTGCCCTCATAAAGGACTGGTTAGTAGTTGTAAATTTCATACATTTCTATATGGAACTGAAACCAATCGTCATCTAACAACAAAGTGGCTTCTACTTCTAGTATTAGTAGAAACTGTTATATAGTACCTAATGTAGGACAGTATAGTAGCATGATCTATGTAGTATCATGGTATATACACACCTCGGACTAGTCCCGTGTCATGAAGTTTTACGAGGAACTATGGACATATGATTATATCACTTCACTTGATTCTGTACAAAACAACTTCATAGCATCGCAAAATCTAGAGCTGACTAGTCGCTAGGGGGCAGCGAGAAGAGGATAACTAAGCCTAGGGATCGTTGACTTGGATCACGTCACTTGACAGGAGCCTGCTCTCGTGTGGCACATGCTTCAAGTGATCCATACCGCACCATCCAAACTCGACTTGGCTGTTTTCATCCCCCAGTTAGCAACACTCGTCTTTAAGAATCACCAGCTCAAGGTCAAGCAACAACTCACCACCCGTCTCTGCAGTCTTCTTCGAGCGATCCGCATTGTCCATGTTTGTTGCAGCAGTTGCCATAAGCCACATTGCATGTATAGCCATGCTCTCCGCCGCAGCTTCCGTCCGGCGTGTTGCCGTTCAGCCACGGCACGTTGTTATTCTCTGTCTTTGAGGGTTGTTGAGGGACTGTACAATTCCCCGAGTGGCATACTCCTTCACCGCAGAAGTCCTCGCCCGTGCCGCATTGTCCTTTCATGTTGCAACAGTCGCCCCATTTGCCGGCGCAAAGACGATTTTTATTCTGATATCCGCATGTGCCATCGGTTGTATAAACCTCATGTCCTGGGCAGATGCCTTCGTAGCAGACACCCACAGCGCAGTCTGCACTATAAGAAATGTCAGTGTGATGACGCCCTTCGTAACTTGACTTCTCTCCGGGTAACTCAACTCGGTCTCACCGCAGGTCCACGTCTCTGAATTGCAGCATTGCCCCCAATCAACACCCACGCAAGTGGCATTCTTATGCTGCGGACCACAACGGCCATCGTACGCTCTCAGTGGCTCAATGACTTGCGGAACCGGCTCGTTAGCCACGGATAGAGGAATCATCGGCAGGGGAGCATAAGGCTATGACTCACAACCTCGAACGCAGTACTCCGTATCAGGCTTCACAGTCCGGCAGTCCTTGTCCATGTCTGGATTGAGAAACATAAACTCCTCCACCGTGATACTGAATTCATGCGCCCATTTTTGGCAGGTGTAGTAGTTGACCTCTTTTTCCCTCCACGTCCATTGGCGACAGTTGATCTCGCCAGGCTTAGCTTTTGGGGTTTCCACGAGAGTCGAAGGGAAAAAAGGTAGCTCGTTACTCCCCAAGTCCCGTTTACCCTTCCATGTCCAAGGTTGACACTCGTCACGAGTGCTGACCAGCTTTGAATAGAGCAGGAGGATCGCGGAAGCTGAAGGTAAGAGTCTCATGTTTGTGTATAGCTGTACATCGAAGTGTCGAGAGTCTATGTATGTGTCTATGTATGTACATACATATGTATGTAGATTGTAGGTTTATGACGGCAACCTTTTCGAGGATATGAATGGAGAGAAGAGATCATCAGCTGATGGCGAACAAAAAAGGGGCGAGGGGGGCGGTCGATGGGTAATCTGGTCTGCGCCCTCTCTCACTCCTCCCTCCTCTGTAGAAGGATTCTCTCTGTGACACCCGCCGCATCTTTTGGTAATACCAAGCATCTACATATGTATGTATGTATGTAAATTGCTATCTGTTCTGCTGTATCCGTACAGAAGAGTTTCCCGCGGAACTCAAGAAGCTATATATCCCTAGTAGATATGTATGTACAATGGTATGTACATATGTACGACAGCCCTCTCTACATGGAAACGAAAGAATGTTCTTTCGTCTAAGTTTCGTGCAAGTATGGACATACATATGTACATGGGTATATACATACCTAGTTATGTTCAACAACGAATGCTCTGCAGTAACCTATACATATGTATATGAGTATGCAAGTGTTTGATAGAGTGCAGAACAGCAAGGCATCTACTAGCTTAAGCAAGGATAAGGAGAAACATACACTTTCTGCGTGAGATCTCAGGATGGTGCTGTCGGGTCGTCTGCTGTCCCAGCTGATAGCAGTCGTTGCACTTCAACTCCTTGGAAACACGCCGGCATACGTATCGGCAGGATATATTCAAACCTACAAATGGCAAACAGTTGCCAGCCCGGATAGCATGGAGGGGAAAAAGGAGGCCTTCTGGCAGCCAACATTGGACGATCCACTTCGCCAGGTGGTTAATCCCGAACCCGATGCCATATTTCTTGAGTACAACTGCTACTATATGAGAGAAATCTGCAAAAACAAGGTCAACTACGATGCCAGCATGCGCGGAATTGTGGATGGCTCATCGCAGGTGTTTACCCCGTCATCTCTATTTGGCTACGACTTAAACCAGCGACGGGCGAGGCGTCGACGTGAGCAAACGTGCTCAAAAAGATGGAAAATATTCCATAAATGCCCCGAGATAGATCAGGATACGGTTATGCGCCATGACGGTCCATGGCGTTACAAGAGCCTTGAGCCTGGCACGATAACGAACAAAATCAAGGACTTACGCGATGTATTCGGCAACTTGATCAAACCCTCTCATGTGAGATATTCGTGTGATGAGTTCCCGCCGGCTACTTGGGTCGAAGGTGGTAACGGCTTGGGCGTTCCGGGCAACGGGGTGAACGGCGGACGATCCTTCACACGATGCGCTGCCATCCGATGCGGGGGCGTCAAGGTCAAGGCAGAGCAGAATTGGCAAGGCTTAGCACATGGAGCCTTACGGCGAAAGCTCAAGGATCTCGTAAAAACCCGTCTGAGAAAGGATAAAGAGGCTTACCCTGACTTTGACGAGGATGAGAGTGTCGTCTTCTTTCATTTGCGAGCCGTGAATCGGCAAGACGGTATCGCCGCCCGCATCTACCACTACGTCGACCCTTCGCATTCGCAGATGGAAGAACCGCCCTGGGAAATCAAGCAGGCGAAGCGGTCCAAAATCAATCGCGACTTCCGTGCCTGGATAGGCACCGTCAGTATCGACGAGCTCCTGGCATCCGGCAACAATGGCACTCTCGATTTGGTCTTCGCCGACGACACAAGCAGCAACATATCATATTCGACCACCTTCCCATCGACCATGGGAGTGAGCATGGGCGAAAACGTGACGCAGCCAGGAGAGTCGGATGTCGAGCGCCTTCAACGAGTAAACGACCATCAGCCCCATGCGAAGCGGGAATTCCATTCACATCCGATGAATTTGACGTCTCCAAGGTCACCGTTGAGAAGTGAAGAATCCCCAGAACTGATCAGAGCCCGCGAAATCGTCGAGGCTGCCATACTCAAGTCAGCGGAGCTCAACAAGGCCCGCTACGAACACCCGATAAAAAACTACCACAGACCAGTTCTGAAGAGTCGCCAAGAAATCGAGGAAGAGATCAAACAGGTTCCCCCAATTCTGGAGATTACCAAGGAGATCGCCGCCGCTGCCGCTCTTGTCTCCGAGGCGGAAGCAAAGATGATGGGGACCGGGACTGAGACAGGGACGGGTAACTTCACCAAGCGCTCCGGAACGACTTATTGGATGCAGCAGATCGAACGAAAAGGGACCGTGCCTTGGGGAGATGATCCGAACTACAAGGTGCGTATACCGCCGTAATACCCTATCATAGGTACTCTCGTGAGCCCGGATATACTGATGCTGCTTCAGGTCTTTCGAAATGTTCGTGACTTTGGCGCAAAAGGTGATGCAAAAACTGTGAGCACAAACGATATTCCCCCTATTTGATCGAGACTGACTTGTACGAGGACGATACCGACGCCATCAATCGTGCTGTGAATGAGCCTCGGAGATGCGGAAAAAATTGCAACGGGTCGACGAGAAAAAACGCCATTGTCTATTTCCCACCCGGCGTATATACCGTGTCAAGCACGATCGAACTACCCTTCGGTACACTGGTCATTGGTGATGTAAGTCCTTATGTCCGCTACAAGTATCAGGACATGGGACTAGGGTTAGGGTTAGAGCTGACGACGTTTGAAATCATCAAGGCAGTAAATTTGCCAACCATCCGAGCCAGTCGTAGATTCATCGGCCTCGGCGTTCTGTCCACAGACAAGTATACAGGCCTTGGCGTGGGAATCGACGGCCGAGATCAAGAGTGGTTCGTCAACACCGCCAACTTCTACCGGCAAATCCGAAACCTACGCATCGATGTCTCGGGGACGCGGTCCTCCCAGGGCGTCGCTGCTCTACACTATCAAGTAGCGCAGGCCACCAGCATTCAAAACGTCGTGATCATCGCCAAAAGGGGCTCCGGCCAAAGAGGAATCTTCGCCGAGAACGGCAGCGGCGGTGTCATATCCGACGTCACCTTCCAGGGCGGCAAGTATGGCATCTACGGTGGGAACCAGCAGTTTACCGCTCAGCGTCTGAAGTTCGAGGGCTGCACTACGGGCGTCCGCCTCATCTGGGACTGGGGTTGGGTCTGGAAGTCCGTCACTATGAAGGACGTCCAGGTTGGCTTTCGCCTGCTTGCGGAGCGGCCCAAGCCCGGCGCGCTTCCTGGTGGCCCCAGCGACATCGGCTCTGCATCATTCATTGACTCATCCTTCCACGATGTCGGCACAGCCATCCTCATGACGCCTCCTAATTCTGAGCCTGGCAGCGGCAGCACGGGAATCGTCGTCGAAAACGTCGAGTTCCGAGGCGTTGGCAAGGCTGTAGCAGACACGTCCGGCGCTGTTCTGCTTGCGCCTGCGGACAAGGTTGACCATTGGGCGTTGGGTCCCGTCTATTCCACCGACGGAAATCGAGAGTTCTCGAGAGGAAGAAAGATTCAAGGCTTTCAAAGACAGCAAGCCCTCCTCGACTCGAAAGGAGGCTATTTCGAGCGGCCGAAGCCTCAGTACGAGGACCGGGCAGTTTCCGACTTCGTCCACGTCAAGGACTTTGGGGCCAGGGGAGACGGCTCGACTGACGATACGGCTGCTTTTCAAGCGGCGATACGGGGAAGCCAAGGCAAAATACTGTTCGTCGATTCGGGCTCGTACATTCTAAGAGGGACAGTGACGGTGCCCTCAGGCACGAAGATTGTGGGCGAAGCCTGGTCTCAGCTTGTTGCTTCCGGCCCTTTCTTTTCGAATGCCGGGTGAGTTGCTTCTTCTTCCTGTCTTCTGGCTTACTCTTCCGACTTGTGGTGTCGAGAGCAATATACGGATACTGCATACCATCATTGACTACGGGATTGAATCTAACAGCAGCTTCACGCAGGAATCCGAAACCCATGATCAAAGTAGGCAACGAGGGCGAAGTCGGCGACGTGGAAATGCAAGACCTTCTCTTCACGAGTCGTGGACCGACAGCCGGCCTCATTTCAGTCCAGTGGAACATGAAGGCTCGATCCCCTGGCTCGGCTGCTCTATGGGGTAATGACAAGACACGACAATCTCTACTTGACGTGGCTAACAAGTCCCTGACTAGACTGCCACGTTCGCATCGGGGGTGCCACCGGAACCGACTTGACGCCTCGAGAGTGCCCACCAGTCACGAGCGGCGTCAACAGCGGATGTCATGCCGGGAGCTTGATGATGCACATCACTCCGAGGGCGTCTGGCTACTTTGAGAACATGTGGCTCTGGGTAGCTGACCACATGATAGAGTACGTCTGCCCCTGAATGTTTCTTAAACGGAGTCGACAGCTACATGGGGCCGATTCTACAGGCATCAGCCCTGCCGTGTAGAGTGATGTAAGGTGTTTGTCTGGTACAGCATGCTAATTACTCATCTGGCTTGATCGACAGTGATCCTGACCTGACAGATGCGAACAACACAATGGCAAGTATCCTATCATGTTGATCCTGGGATCTATGTATGGAAACCGCAGAGAAGAACATCACTAACATCAATCAGGAACAAACCTCGATATACGTTGCTCGCGGCTTGCTCGTAGAAAGTCGAGACCCTGTATGGCTCTACGGTACCTCCTCAGAGCACGCCGTTTACTACCAGTACAACTTCCACAACGCCCTCAACGTCTTCGCCGGCATGATCCAAACCGAGTCTCCGTACTACCAGCCGAACCCTCGTCCACCCGCACCCTTTGAGGGGGCCGTTGGCGTCTTCTCGGGAGATCCTGATTATGACTGCGGAGGGGACAACGAACTCAGCGGTTGCGATTCTTCTTGGGGCCTCATCATGCGTCGGTCCGGCCACATCTACATTGCGGGGGCCGGCCTTTACTCCTGGTTCTCGACATACGGCCAAGATTGCAGTGAGTTTGACAGATAAAAAACCCCCTGGCATCAAAGACATTGCACCTCGAGGAGGATCATGGAAAGCGCGTACTGATTACAAACAGTTGACGGGCAGACATGCCAGAAAGCTCTCGTGCTTCTCAAAGATAACTACGCCAACGTACGCATTCAGCACCTCATCACCATCGGCGCCAAGTACATGGTCGTCCGAGACGGAGTCGGCATCCCCGCCATCGACAATCTCAACGTTCAAGCCCACCCTCGCTGGTCCCAGATCTCCGTCTTGGACGTCGGCGGGGGCGATCCGACGCAGCAGAACATGATATGGATCGACCCCGTCATCTGGGACATGGATCAGCCCAGCTTTACCTGCGTGCCTCCGTGTACGGTGAAGCTGCCTCCGTGGACACACGCCACCAGCTTCGTCGAATATCCTCCGATCACCGTCAGCGAGGGGACCTGGACGAGCACCATTACGAAGCCTCCTCTGACGATAGAGACCTGGGTTTTCGAGGTGGTGACGCTCGATGTCGGCGGAAATGAGCCTGACTTTAGGGAATTTTGGCCTCAGCCCGAAGAGACTACTACCTGGCCGGCTGTGTGGTATATCGGCCCGGATGGAAAGGAGACGACCACGACGCCGTTGGTCCCCTTTCCTACGCTAACCCGGGGGATAGGGCCCGGGCCACCGCCGGACATGGAGCCTACGCCACCGCCAGAGATAGGACGCAGACCACAGCCAGAGATAGGACCTAGACCACAGCCAGAGATAGGACCCAGACCACAGCCAGAGATAGGACCTAGACCACAGCCAGGGATAGGACCCAGACCACGGCCAAGAATAGGGCCCGGACCACCGCCGCCTAAAGGGCCCAGGCCGCCGCCATGGAGATGGCCCAGGCTACCGCCTCCCCCGCTCGGATACTGGCCGCTGAAGCCCATTCGGCCCGTGATTGGTCCCCCGGAGTTTCCCGTCGTCAGCAGATGCTTTTTCTTCGACCCTTCGTGTTACATCAAACCCTTGATGTATAAGTCTTTAGAAGACACACCACCCGAGTCCGAATCGGAAGCGGACGGCTATGTCATCTGCCCAACTTTCCCGAACATGTCTCCGTCGTCGGGGACGGGCGGGGGCTCGGGTGGTGCAGGAGGCGGAGCGGCGAACACCGACCAGTCCGTCCCGGCGGATCCTGTCCCCAGCATGAACCAAAGGCACTGCTACGACCAGGGCCGGAAGTCAAGCCACGAAAGGCTTACGAACTCCATCCGCTCGTTTTGCAACCAGATCGGCAAGCCTGGCGACGTCTTGACGGGTCCGCACGAGCAGGAGCGCAAGTTTGACTATCCTTTCGACGGCAACCTCGCCATGGAGATTGTTGTTTCTCTCACCATGTTTGGAAGCTGCCGGTGGACTTGGAACTTTGACGAATGCTTTCGATATCTGCACGTTCCTGTCGATAGCTGTAATTGTGAGGGGGTCGATGGGAAGCAGGGGGGGACGGTGACGAATAACTGCCTCAAGTGGAGGATCGACCCGAACACCAAGCACTAGTTGAAGGGAGATGGTGGTGGTTACGCATAATAAGTTAGATATACTTTAATTTATAATGCTCTGGAGGGAGAAATACGAATATTTCGGGGAGAATTCTAAGGCCTAAGCAGCAGCACAGGGACTCTGTTCTCGACAATGACGGCGCTTTGAAGCGACGGAACGTGATGACTGACAGAACTAAAGCCCATCAGTATTCCCATTCAGTTTCAGCTTCTCATTCATAAACCTCCGCAAAGATGTCCTTATCTGGAGCATTCGAAGTAGGGGAGCAGGATTTACGGGCATGAACGATAGAGCGTAGGTCATGAAGAGGTATCGGCAAACACACCTCGTGGTCATTTCGTCGCCAATGGACGAGGGTAAAGTCGCGGCCAACAAGATCCTCGCCCCCTTTGAGCATCTTTAGAAGTTCCTCACGCGTCACGCATCCAAGTTGACGATGTCTCGGTCGTGCAAGTGGCAGCGGTGTGAAACGTCGACGTAGGAAACTTGGAACTCTCGACTCGACTCTAGACACCTATGCCCGTAGCACCTACTGATAGGACCCTAGGTAGGAAAGCAACATTGACTTGATTTATCCTTTTAACTCGTCTTTGACCAACTTCCAACAGACAGGTCGAGAGGCCACTCCTCATTTTGGTATATCCACGTATTAACCTCTTTTTCAACATATAGAGTTGAGTGTCCGCCACGGCAGACGCCGCGTAATTCGATTTCTATACAAATCCAACCTGGTTAGTATGTCGACTTAATCACTAGGTATGTATATGCAGGAAGCAACTGACTCGAAGGTTTCACGTCGTCAAAGAGATGACCATCATTCAAGAGACTGACTCGCGTGATGTTGGCCACCGGAAAGTTCTTGGTGCCTTGTCCGAATGCCTCGGCGAAATCAACATCAACGGTCCGGACGTCGCGCTCTTTGGGATGTTTCTCAAGAATCACATTCTGGTTCCCAACTCTGACAAGTAAATTGTTCTTGGTTCCCGCTCCCGACTCATCAGCGATTCCAACTGTGATGCTCAACTGCTGAATATGACTGCACGGGGGCGTCGCCTCCCACTCATCCGGGTTAAGAAAGCCGGACCACATTTCATACGCCTGAAGCTTCATGGGGACAACATTTGGGATCTGGAATGTCTTCTTGAGGTTGGAGAACCTGTTATTCTTGACCAAAATGCCCGAGCTATTGCATCGTGCCTCAAAGTCGATACCTAAAATTCTTCCAGTCAGCCCTTGGTCGATTGAAAAGAAAGAAGTAGCACGAGTTAAACAGACCATCGAGCTTCCATTCGTCACCTGGGCTCCATGATTTTGTAGACAGGAACTCCATTATTTTGATAAACCGGAGTCGAGTGATTGGAAGCAACCCGTCACCGTAACGGTTCTTAATGTCAACTTCAATCCAGTCCTTAAATCCTCTGCTTGGAGCATCAGCCACATGAATCAAATGTGAGCTATGGAGTGTGAGATAGAGTGAATCGTAAGTTCCGGCCGAATAGTCGTCAGACAACCGTAAGCGGAATTTCAACTGATCGAAATGAGTGCAAAGCGCGTCGCGCGTTTGATTCGACCACTCCCAGTAATCATGGACCTTTAGCGCCTTGACGGGTTCCGGAAACTCGCCACTGCAGCGCAGAGAAGTAACCCTGTTATTAAAGTCGCCTAGATGGTTTCGGTGGTGCCCTTCTTCGAGGCTGACATTGCTGGAGGCTTCAAACCTGCCACCTTGACAGTCAGGATCCCTGAGTTTGTTAGCTTCTCGGTGCACTTGATTAGGGAGCCCACAGGGGTAAACAGGAGTTGAAGCTCACACGTAAAAGTGGCAGATCCCAGCAGACCATTTCGGACTCAGCGAAGAAACCTGGGCCTTGAGCTTATCCGGAACATTGACTGAAGATGATGGTTAGCCTAGGAAAAGGAAGAAAACCGGTTCTATGCGGAAGGGATTCTTCGACGTGACCTACCGCACTGTCCGAGGGGGGTTTTGATATTGAGACACGGAGGACGAAGGGCATCGTTTTCGCAAACAAGAACCTCGGGCTCGGGAACAGGGAGTTTGGTATCATATTCCCCCTCTTTTAGAGGTCTGAGCATGTAACTGTATTTGTGCTGGAACAAGGAAGCAAGTGCTTCGCACGAACCGGTCTCGGTCTTTGCCACGTCGCGCTTCCTCGGTGGCATGCGCGAGACGCCTATCATGGCGTCGTAGGCAGCATTGCATCGCTCTTCTTCCGGGAGGCCGGCTGCTATCTCTTGCAGCAAGGGAAAGTCCAGAGCAAGTATGCCTGGCACTCGAGGCCGAAGTCGGAACCTTGCCAAGATCTGGGCAACCAAGGAATAAGCTATGAGAGACAATATTAGCGATGCATTAATATTTTCATGAAAGCTGTACACTCACGTTGTCTATTTCGAATCAATGGGAAGTCCCCGTTCCAGTTAAGAAGCTCACGAAGCGTACGCCTATCCGCCTCACTGGTGGCACTGTTTTGCTGGGTTATAAAGTCCATATAGTTCCGTGCCATCTGGCGGGCCGACATATCCTGCCTATCTTCCGAAAACAAAGGTTGACGGATACCCCAGCGGAACTGCAGCCAGCGGGGGTCGAAGTCTCGGTTTTCTGTCCACACCAAATCGCCAACCGATCCGTCTTGGAAGCGTGGCGGTTCTATTAGCGCATACGCTTCGATTTGCGTCCAGAGCACAGCACCCAGCACCGCATGTGTGTAGCCGATGTAGGGCGAGTTCGGGTCCCCGTATCCAACCATGTTTGGCGATGCCGCGGCCCTAAAGATCCATGTCCCTTGGGGGTAGTCACGAGCCTGTCGTCCTGCCATCAAAACTGCTGGATGGGTGGTAACCATGGTCCATACCGACTGGTCGCGTTCGGGTATATCTGAATCGAAAAGAAATGATTCATCCGGCGAAGTCTCCGTAACAGGTTCGCCAACGACATATCCATGATTTGTTTGCACATCCAAAGGAGTAATATGTTGGTTGACGGCATTGGCAACGAAATAGACAACATATCTCCGCGATGAATCGTCTCTCGCAGGAAATTCAGAGAACGACCGTGGCTGTGGCTGGGCGTTGATAATTGCCGGCAACCAAGTCAGGCAGTAGGTAAGGCACAAACCTAGAGTGGCCCAATTCTTTCGCTCCATGGTTGTAAAGATGATGGACTCGACTGCAAAGAGAGATGTCCGCAGCGCCAGGTCGAAGTCGATGGCATCGCCGGGCTTTATACCCGTAGGTCCTTAGCCTCGGAGCGGTCCTCGCCTGTAACAACTGGATATTATATTTTTAACGACTCGAGGTACGAGGTTAGGTAGTCACGCGGGTGAAGAGTTTGCATCCAGTAGCCATGCTTCTTGACATACATATGTACATGCGTGGTTAAGCAATGCCAAGCAGTGCCGCGAGGATCCGGCCTTAAACGCGTATAAGCTCGCAGAGTCTCGTGGCCTCGTATCCTCTAAGCCTCGTCTATCCGTACGATAACCTTAAATTTAAGGTCAGGTGGTCAAGCAGATAATATTAAATTCACTCACCAACATCCCTGGGAAGGAATCCGCGCTGGAGACCTAAAATACGAAAAACCAAAACTTTATTAAAAGCTGATTCATAAATTCATCGTCCATCAACTCAGGCACGCCATCATTCGCCTGCTATGCTTTGTAGCCGGCTACAGCATGTAAGTCCCAGTTCGAAGACCAGTACGGACTTTGTTGGTGATAACCAAGGAGCACCGAAAAAGGCGGAGGGAAAGAAAGGCGTCACTGTCTGCAGCGTCTGAAATCTCGAGCCCGTTGCTGAACAGTTGACAGAGTGTCTAATAAATCAGCGAGAAACGTTACTGAATCTAAGAAGGTTTTCGAGAAAGGGAGACACATCAGACGAACGTGGGGTTACACGAAGGGTAGGAAACTATCAGACTGTATCTCACGCCCGTTGTCTTGATCCCTTCTCCCGTTTGCAGCCTCTCGCGACTTAGCTTATTGGAGTATTGCTATTTTCCCCGAGTATTACTATTGGCTACACCCAGAATCTCTAGGTAGGGCACCCATTACCCAAATGGGAAATACCCCTTTACCGACTGGGAAGACTACCCCACGCCAGCCTACGTCTCCTAACTTAGGTACAAAGACCTGGCAGTTCTAGGAGTCACTCGTGGCGCCGCCGTACCTGCCCATCTCTTTAATTGAAGCCGTAGGCCGGCCGCGATCCTTTTGTACGACGCAGCGGCGTTGAGGCCGGCCGTAATCCTTGTGTACGAGGCAGCGGCGTTGACGGCGGCGTGAAAAAGTGACCTCTCTTGTGCCACGCCTTTATACCAGAGATAGGTGGCGTAGACTGGCGGGGTGCATTCTTCCCGTTTGGGAAGAGGGTGCACTCACTACCTAGATATTCTGGGTACACTCAATAGTAATACTCATACTCATTAGAATTGAGCATTATCATGTGATCAACTACCTTACGGGACGATTCGGGGATGTCTTCCAAGGAGGTCAAGGATGTATCTCTCATCAACCAGGAAGTTATTGGCAAATTTGTTAGTGAGCAGCTTGTACGAGCTGCTCTCCCTCCTGATTTGTCTTGGGTATTTTAGCAGCATACCACGCTGAATTCGGACGAATAGCGAGGTAGAGCCATCAAAGGGTTCTGTAGACATCGGTTCGAACTGCAGAAATACTTTAGGAAAGAGTTCTGCTACGGCTTGAGCCATCTACTAGAGTTCGAGATCTGGAAACAGAATGCTCGTTGTCGTCGTTGAAGTTGGAGCCCAGCATCACGTGACACTAGTCCGGTATGTGCGACCGCCACCGCTGATAAAATGACGTCATGTAGCGAGCTTCTGTTGGAGCTAATCATCCGCATCTAAACGTCACGTGCCTATGGCTTCGGGTCTTGGCTGCTTCATTGCTAATAAAATCATCATCACTTCATATCACTTCACTACGCCATATCGCCCCTCGAGCCTAAGGACCCACGGGTAACTTGAGCGATGGATCAGGCAACAGCCCTCCGAGCGGACTCTATGTCACATAAATATATTTACTACGATGTGTTATCACTTCATTTAGCTCGTTGGTCGTCACTTGTTTTCTCTTGTGTGTATCCGGCTTTTCCTGTCCTTCACATATCTGTGTCTCACGCCCGTTGTCTTGATCCCTTCTCCCATTTGAAGCCTCTCAAGACTTAGCTTATTATACGGGCTTCCACAAGGCATCACACCTTCGAATGTGGGAGCATAGTAGTCTCCATTCTCTACGAAAAAAAAAAAGAATTTTTTTTTGGCGCTCGTGGAGGGAGGTCGGTCATATCGACCAATCTTTTACGTATATCTCTGGCAAGAATCATCCAAGGATCGATACAAGTGTGACATCCCTGCGTGGCAACCCTTCGGTATGGAGTATGTTTCGTCGACTTCCGGACAGGTCGATGCATCACACGGCAGAGAACCGAATAATCGGGGTTCCTGGCATCCGCCTACTTTGTAGGTTAACAGGGTTTTAATAGAATTCACACGAATCCGGTGGCTTGTAAGTGCCTGCAGGCCAACTAAGCTGATTTCTCGCTGACTGGCCAACGAGTGATCATATTCACACACCATGGAGTATTCACTATTAAAGGAGCCCGTATCTGCCATCGAGGCAGGGCTTAACTGCGACCCTTCATTTCCTACGAATCCACGGGAAAAAATCTTTCATCAGTAACTTTCAACTTATCTACTGCTCATCAATATGACCCAGCTATCTGTCAAGCCCATTGCCATCGTCGGGATGGGCGTCAGGCTTCCCGGTAACGTCTCGACCCCAGAAGAGTTCTGGAAGCTCCTCATCGACAAGAAGGACGGTCGTTGTCGTGTCCCTCGCACCCGATTTGATGTAGATGGATTCTACGATAAGGACTTCAAGCAACACCAGCAAACCCTCGCCTCTGACCATGGCTACTTCCTCGAGCATGCTAATCTCAAGACCTTCGATGCACCTTTCTTCTCTATGGGTCGGTCTGAGGTCGAAACGCTCGATCCTCAGCAGCGGCTGCTACTGGAAGTCGTGTGGGAGTGCATGGAAAACGCCGGGCTTACCAACTGGCGTGGCACCAAAACTGGGGTTTACGTCGGCGTCTTTAGTGATGATTATCGCGACTCCAGGATCATTGATACCCAGACCAATGATCTATTCGGTATCAGTGGCTCGTCCGACTTTGCGTTATCCAATCGCATCTCATACGAGTATAATCTGAAAGGACCGAGGTGCGTTGTAACTTATCCAACAGAAGTCTGCCAGGCTTACCCGTAAAATGCTATCTTTAGTATGACAATTCGAACAGCTTGCTCGTCTTCACTCATCGGTCTTCACGAAGCTTGCCAGGCATTATATCGAGGCGAATGTTCAGCGGCTATCGTAGCCGGCGCCAGCCTACTGACGAACCCGTGCATGGGTCTTACCATGACACGACAGGGGGTGCTCTCCCCTACAGGATCCTGTAAGTCTTTCGACGCGGCTGCCGACGGATACGCGCGAGGCGAGGCCATAAACGCAGTATACATCAAGCTTCTCGACGATGCTATACGCGACGGCGACCCTATCCGTGCGGTTATTCGGTCCACCGCGGTCAACTGCGACGGCAAGACTCAAGGTCTCTCGCTACCGAGCGTCGAGATGCATGAAGCCATGATGAGGAGAGCGTACGATGTCTGCGGTATCAAAGATATCTCTCAGACGCCGTTTGTCGAATGCCATGGCACGGGAACCCAGATCGGGGACCCGTTGGAAACGACGGCTGTGGCTAACGTGTTTGGAGGTGCCGGTACCTATATCGGATCGGTGAGGCAGCGTCGGCTGGTTTCTCGGCGAGAAACGGTCGCTAATGGAGAGAACAGGTCAAGCCGAACGTCGGACACTCAGAGGGGGCGTCGGGAATCACGAGTCTCATCAAGGCGGTTCTGGCTCTTGAGAACGAGACGATCCCACCTAATATCAATTTTTCGAACCCTAATCCAAAGAGTGAGTCGATCACCTTGAGCCTCCATCTGCCTCCGCATATGACTGACGTGCATCCGCAGTTCCCTTTAAGCGAGGAAAACTTCAAGTGCCGGTTGAGGCGATACCTTGGCCCAAGGATCGTCCGGCGAGAATCAGCGTCAGCTCTTTCGGGATTGGCGGCGCCAACGCGCATGTGGGTGCAACTACGGCCCTCTCGTGCTTCTCTTCTGCTTATACACCTTCAGGCCATCATCGAATCAGCTGCTTCCTTTGCGGTTCCCCACACAAATGGGGAGAGAAGCGGCTCCGTCTCTCGTGAGACTTACAGAGAGAACGGATACTCAGACACTGACGAGAAGCATTGGCCGAGACTTCTCCCCCTCTCTGCAAATAATGTTGAGTCTCTTCGTAGGCGAGTTGAGGACATGCGTGGCTACGTTCTTTCTCGACCTGGATCCATCGATGCCATCGCCCACACTTTGGGCACAAGGAGAGATCACCTGCTTCATAGATCGTTTTGCATTTACGACAACAATAAAAAGCAACTCGACTTTAGCTCCCCTCAGAAACCGCTCAGCACGGCGCCTGACATTGTATTTGTCTTTACCGGACAGGGAGCACAGTGGCAAGGGATGGGAAAGCACCTGATCCAGAGCTTCCCGTCGTTCAGTCATGATGTGGCAATAATGGATCAGGCCTTGCAGAGTATCGATCAGCCTCCGCAATGGAGGATCAAAGGTCAGGCTCCAGCAGGTCTTTGACTCTCTGTCTACTAACCACGAGCCTAGATATACTCTGCTCCGACGAAAGCGGGCATCTACTGGACCAAGCCGAATACGCCCAACCCCTTTCGACGGCCGTTCAAATCGCCCTTGTCAATCTCCTCGCCCGCTGCGGTGTCAAGCCGTCCGCTGTTGTTGGTCACTCTAGCGGAGAGGTTGTTGCCGCCTATGCTGCCGGGGCTTTGTCTGCCACTGAAGCGATCCTAACTGCCTATTACCGTGGCCTTGCTACCAGAATCAAGGCCTTCAAGCGAGGTGGCATGGCTGCGGTCGGCCTGGGGAGAGGGCAGGTCTCTCCTCTCGTGGCGGATGGCGCTGTCATCGCGTGCGAGAATAGCCCGGATAGCGTAACGCTTTCGGGGGACGAGGGCGCTTTGGAGAGATCTGTTGATGCCATCAAAGCTCGATATCCGACTGCCTTTACTCGGCGGCTGCGGGTCGACGTTGCATATCATTCTAGTACGGCTCTGCTGAGTTGTCTCCGAGTCCCCAGAACTGCATGCTGACTCTGGATCCCTCAAAGGCCTTATGCATGAAGCCGGCAATCTATTTCTCGACATGACGAAGCCTCGAGGACACCAACAAACGACAGTCCCCTTTTACTCCTCGCTGACAGGGAAGCTAGTTCCGATAGAAACTCAGCTACCACGCACATACTGGAGAGACAACCTCGTATCCCCGGTTCTCTTCAATACTGCCGTCACGGCCCTTTTGCACGATCTGCAACGAGACACCATCTTCCTCGAGGTTGGGCCACACTCTGCTTTACAGGGGCCCCTTCGACAGATTTTCAAGCCTTACTCTGGCAAGTCCGTTGCCTACGCGTCCACTTTGACAAGGGGCGTGAATACGGCCACATCGTTCCTTACCGCTGTCGGCCAGCTATACGCCTTCGGTTACGAACATGTCGACTTCTCCTTCATCAACCCGAAGGCAGCGATCCTCACAGACTTACCGAATTATCCCTGGGATCATCGTTTCGAGTATTGGAAAGAGAGCCGAGTTACGAAAGCCTGGAGGGAGAAGAAACATACTCACCACGAACTTCTCGGCTCAAGATGCCTGGAGTCTAGTGATGCAGAGCCGGCGTGGCGCAACGTCCTGAAGGTTGCTACCATTCCCTGGTTGACAGACTACTTGGTTGCGAACGATATTGAATTCCCGTGCGCTGCGTATATCGCTACCCTCGGAGAAGCCATCAGACAAAGCACCGGCGCGGACGCCTACACTCTCCGTAATATTGTTGTTCTCTCACCTCTCGTTCTACAGGAGTCAGACGAGGTGGAACTACTCACTACCATGAAGCCTATCCGTCTAACCCACACCCTCAACTCCTCATGGTTCGAGTTTTCTATTTCATCTTTCAACGGAACGTCCTGGACAAAGAATTTCGTCGCCGAGGGTAAGGCGAGCGAGGAAACCACGTTTCCAAACCAAAAGCTTCAACCGTTCGTTCGTCGTGTCTCGGAAGACGTTTGGTATCAACATATGGGACAGCTCGGGCTCAATCTTGGCCCGCAGTTCAGAGGTTTACAGGACATATCTGCTCACACCACGGAGAGAAAGGCAGCGGCAAAGATCGGCAATGCCTCAGAAGCAAGATATTCGGCGCATCCAACAACTCTCGACCACTGCATGCAGCTTTCTTTGGTCGCCATGGCCAACGGCGTTGCTCGACGAGTGCCGAGGCTGATGCTTCCGTCGGCTATAGGCCTTGTGTGCGTTAACCCTGGTCCGTCTCGGCTCACGGCTGAAGCAACAAGTGTCTCCAGAGACAACGAGATCAAGAGCTCTGTTGTGGCAGTTGATGATTCAAACGTCGTTCTCAAGTTTGAAAAAATTACCTTCGCACCATGCGAACGTGGAAACAGTCCGTCGGACAGCAAATTGCCTCTGGCCTGTCGCTTACAGTGGCGACCTCACATCGACTTCCTGGACACCAGCCGACTGGCGTATCAACACAGCCCAAACCTAGAAACAAACCTGCTACTCGAGCGGTACGCTATGCTATGCATCCTTCAAATTGCGGACGCCATGTCATCCATCGATGCCGGATCTGGAAGCTTGGCTAGTTTTGCTGCTTGGATTCAAGCAGAAAAGGAGTCCATCGCTCGGGATGAGACTTCGGAGGCTCGAGAGTTTGCCAAGATGGATGCCGCGGCTATAGCTTCCTTGCGAAATAGTCTTGGCGAGCAGCTCCAGGCAATGCCGGACAATTACGCCTCGGCGGTGGAGAGGCTATGCCGTCGAATTGCAGAACATGGCAACATCGAGAAGGTCTTAGGAGAGACCGACGCGGCAGACCGCCTGATAGGAGAGCAGATCTTTGACAGCACGATGGACTGGGCCGACTTTTTCTCGCTTTACGCCAATGCTCGACCGGCGATGAAGGTTTTGCAGATCGGCGTCGGGTCAGGCGATGCAACAAGAAATATCCTGAAGTCTCTGGAAACGAGACAGGGCCATCGTCTGTACAGCCAATTCACGTGTGTCGAAGCTTCACCTGAGCTGCTTGAAATAGCAAAGGAGAGACTTCAGGGGCATGACAAGGTCGAATGCCGTTTGCTGGACATTTCTCAGGACCCAGCTAAACAAGGGTTCGACCTTGGCTGCTACGATGTAGTCGTGGCCTCGAATGTGGGTAGATTCCGGATGTTGGTTAGGTGACGAAGCTGATGATCATGTCCTGCCAGGCTCTTCAGAAGATTAGCAGTCTCGATGTGCTTTGCAACATTCGATCGCTTCTTCGACCTGGAGGCCGGCTGTTGCTACAGGACCTTGTCAGGCGTAAGTTTTCACCCCCTTGCAGAAGATTGAGAGGCTAATTCGGATTGTAGCAGCTCGTTGGCGCTGGGTTAAGCTCGTCACGGTATGTCCAGTTAGTTCAATGCTTGTGATGGATTTTTGACACCCTAAACCTCTACGATCATCGATAAATTGACTGGCTCTACAGGAATTCTTCGACATGACTCAAAAATGTGGTTTTTTCTCGAGAGAATCCATTTCTGAAGAGCAATGGGATAAAAACCTTCGTGAAGCAGGCTTCTCCGGCTACGATGCCATGGTTCCCGATGAAGCAGATCCGCACCGCATCGACACTCATATCATCGCCACAGCCGTGGAGTCTACAGAGCCTTCCGAGTACATCACTTTTCTATCCAACAGCAGGAGTCAAAAATTTGCCGTCGACGTGGCCTGCCGTCTCGAAAAACTTGGCTTTCGCATCCGCTGGACCGGCCTTGATGAAGAGAGCATCCCAGGCCAAAGCGTAGTTTCTTTCCTCGACATAGAGGACTCCTTCTTCCACGAAATCCAAAAGAGCGAATATGTGTCTTTCATGGCTTACATGTCGACGTTCAAAGGTCGTATGCTATGGCTTACACGATCAGCCCAGATCTGTTGTACAGATCCTCGCTTCGGACAGACCATCGGACTCGCTCGCACTATCAGATCAGAGCTAGGCGTCAGCTTCTCAACAGTCGAGCTACAAGAGGTGGACTCCGAAGCCGCAGAGACCGTCGTGGGAATATTGCAGTATTTCCAGTCTCGTTCAAGCTCGGAAGCGTGTGAAGCCGAGCAAGAATTCGCTGTCCATCAAGGCGTCGTCTATGCAGGGCGTTATCATTGGTCTCACATGTCCGAGGAAACGGAGCGTGCTGCCGATGAGGAAAGTCCGAGATATCTGACCACCGAACAGTTTGGATCCCTTGATAAGTTGTCCTGGCTCCAGCATCAATCTAGCCTGACAGATATCGAGGACGACGAGGTGGAACTGGACGTTCGTTGTGTAGGACTCAACTTTAGGGTAAGATCGGAGCACTCCAGTCTCAACTTGATACTTACACCGGATAATATGTAGGACCTTCTCATTGCCATGGGCATCATCGACTCTCCCCAAGGAAATCTAGGCTTCGAGGCCTCTGGAGTGGTCAAAAGAATAGGAACAGCAGTCACGAACGTCAAAGTGGGCGACCGAGTGATGGCTATGTCGACCAAGTGTTTTTCCACTCAGTTACGGGCTCATCACCAACTTGTCTTTCCTCTCCCCCACGGCATCAGCTTCGAGGACGGAGCTTCGATTCCGGTCGCATTTCTCACTGTTGTTCATTCTCTGATCAACGTCGGACAGCTAAAGAAGGGCCAGGTAGGTTCCCCACATCTCGCAAAGTACCAGGTCGCTGAGACGAAGCAGTCGGTTCTCATTCACTCTGCCTGTGGCGGTGTCGGTCTCGCCGCCATACAAGTCTGTCAAATGCTTGGAGCTGAGGTAAGTTTAATGTCGAGTTGACGCGGTTCAGTTGCTAAGAGCAGCAGATTTACGCAACAGTCGGAAATGAAGAGAAAATTCAGTTCCTTACCGACAACTACGGACTCTCACGAGATAGAATTTTCGACTCGCGTAGCACAAGTTTCGCTCGAGGCATTCTCAACGCCACTGCCAGCCGAGGCGTCGACGTAGTTCTCAACTCTCTCTCTGGCGAGATGCTTCACGCGTCGTGGCAATGCGTTGCCAAGCACGGCAAAATGGTTGAGCTCGGGAAGCGGGACCTGCTTGGTTGTGGAAACCTCGCTCTTGAACCGTTCTTGGCTAATCGCACCTTTCATGGTATTGATATGGTAGCCTTGGCACAGGATCGTCCTGACGAGGTGCAAAGGTGTGTCTTTTGAGCCTAGAAGATGTTTGATTTTGACGGCTGACGGACGAGGCCTTCATCAGTGTCATGAAGCAAGTCTTTCAGTACGTCCAACAAGGATATCTCAAGCCGATTCGACGCCACGACTTCCCAGCTTCGAAGGTATCAGATGCGTTCCGCTACATGCAAAGCGGAAAACACATCGGCAAGATCGTCGTTACCTTGCCAGAAGCCAAGTCACTTCCGGCCATCAACACGTCACGGCGACAATACCCGTTTTCCAATGAATCCACCTACCTCTTAGTAGGTGGCCTAGGAGGCTTGGGAAAGGCCGTCGCTACGTGGATTGTAGAGCGAGGAGCCAGAAACTTGCTCTTCCTCTCTCGGTCTGCGGGGAAATCTTCTGAAGACCAGGGCTTTTTGCGGGAACTCGAGTCTCAGGGTTGTCGAGCTGTTGCCTTCGCCGGCGATGTGTCCGATCTGGCGACGGTCCAGAAAGCAGTCAAGGCTGCCCCTACCGCTATTTCTGGCGTACTTCAGACCTCTATGGTGTTGAGGGTATGTCCTGATAACCAGTCTGCTACCCAATAGACTGACATCCGCATACAGGATCGACCGCTTCTCAAGTTAAGTCACGAAGATTGGGAAGCTGTGCAGAAGGCCAAAGTGAAGGGAACGTGGAACCTGCACGAAGCACTCTCAGGCATCGACCTCGATTTCTTCGTGCTCTTCGGCTCCTTCACCGCAGCATTTGGCAACCCAGGACAAGCAAATTACGTCTCAGCGAATACTTTCCTCGACTCCTTCGTGCAGTACCGCCACGGCCTCAAGCTTCCTTGTTCCGTCCTTGGTCTCGGTGCCATGGAAGGTATTGGCTATCTTTCTCGAAACGCAGCCGTTGGGAACCAGTTCCGCGAATCAGGCGCGTTCATGATGCAGGAGACGCAAATGCTGGAAGCGCTACAGATTGTTATCGACGACTCTCAACCTGGAAACTGTGATGAGAAGAACGGCGCGTATAGAAGCTCAGGGCACGTCATTTTCGGACTCAACTCTACTAAGGCGCTTTCCGACCCCAGCAACCGCATTCCTTGGAAGCGCGATATACGAATGAGTCTATATCAGCACGTGCAGCAAGATGAGTCTTCTGTCGGTCACAGCCGCGATGATACTCTACACAGCTTTATAAAGGCCGTTGTGGCCGATCCCAAGATGCTCGACGACCCCACTGCCTTAGAGCTGCTAACGAAGGAGATCGGACGCGCTTTCTGTGCCTTCATGGCTCTTTCTGAAGAGGATCTGGATGTGAGGAGTAGTCTGAGCTCTATGGGCCTCGATTCTCTGGTCGCCATCGAGTTTCGCAACTGGTGGAGCCGGACGCTGGGTGTTGACATCAGCGTCGTGGTCATTCTCTCTGCAGGGACGGTTGAGAAACTGGGAAAGAAAGCGATTGTGTCCTTGAAGGAGAAGAATGACGGGTAGGAGAGTTGAGAGAGGGGGGACCGATGATCGACCGTTGAATACGCATGAAGATGTTGGTTTATGGAAACTCGTGGATAGCCCATTACCAAGGAGAGTAGTCTTCACTAGGCCTCTTCTTTGTTACAGAAAGTTCCCTTCTTTCATCGCTGAACAAGATCGTATAGTGCCCATCCTGTTGGCTGAACTGATTCTAGAGGCTTGAAAAGAAATATATTATTCTGGGATTCTATCAGAACCTCTAGCAGCGGTGATTGTCCTCGGCAATCCGGACATAAACCCCGGGGTATCTGGTCGTGGTAGCCTGAGAAAGGAAGAAGAAAGGTCGTTAGGTGATTATTTCCATAAAGGGGGCAAGATCTATCATACCCTGCCTCCAGCAATCTTTCTGTTCTTCATAGCCATCCTCTGAGAGAGAGTAGTTAGCCCATGTCGTGAACACTGGAGAAGGTTTAGAGACACGGCTTACTTCGTCGTTACAGTTTCGATAAATGGCAAAGGCCAGCCTGGATGCCGTGAGGCTTGACATCAGAGTATAGTCTTCGGCCGAGGGAGAGGCGCAGATGTAGATGGCTGCTCCCTGAGTGCAGCTAATGCGAGAGCATCTCACATTGCCAATCCTGGTAGGCCTGTAGTCGACGTCACATAACCTATCCTCCCTGAAGAGATCTAACCGAGAAGCAGTGAGAAAGACTAATAGAATATACCCAGGAAAAGGGGATAGATGGAGAATCGACTCACAAGTCACTCCGCTAAAGAAACCATCGTAGGAAATGGATGCAGCGTGCGTATGAGCGTTTCGGTTCTTCCTAGCGATAGAGCCGCCGAAATCACATCGAGTCTCGATACGCTGCTGTAGTGAGTAACAGGTTTGTACGTACGAGATGATTTCGGGACAATCTTACTTCTCTCTTCTCCCAAATATTTTCTCTTTGTAGATATTGACAGAGAGCCTTTTGTTAGTTACTTCAGAGTTAGCAGATTCAACACAGCGTTTACTTGACAGACGGTTGAAATTACGCCGTTCGGTGCCAAAAGGGCATTGAGAAGAAAGACGAGGGCGAAGAAGGCCGTAAATGAAGTCATTTTGAAATAATCAGATGATATCTTCAAGTCAGAGACAAGGGAAAGCGAAGGAATGAGTCGATGCTGATGTTCGTAGTCTAGTATGTTTCGTCCGGAGGAGGCCGTTCAGAGATTCCCTCTTATAAGAGCACAAGTCATGCGGAAGAATGCCCAAATCCAGTAGTAATACGGAGGGAAGATGGTCAAAGGCTTTTCCCGTTGATGAAGCTGGGATTTATGTCGTCTCCCCACTAGTCCTGTTCAAGTGGTATGAGTCCCGAGGTCAGCGAGAGACAAGCGATTCTCTGCTCTTTGATGGATCATGTACAGGGGAGTGGGTAAGACAGCTAAGCAGAGTGGAAGGAGTAGGTAAGAGTGCGTCATATTATGGCGTCCAAGGCTTTAGTATAGCCCCTACCTATATGAAATCGGCCACATAGATCGGTCTCGAGTGAAGGGCTGATGGCTGAGGATACATCTGTCGAGAATTAGGAGGGAACCTTTGGTCTAGTATCATGGCGAAAGAGTTGCTGCAAGTCGTAGTGGTTGCGAGGTTTGAACACTCGATCAGAAGTTGCGAAGTATCCTTTCAAGGGAAGTGGAGGTGCAGAGCTGGCTATCAAGACAAGACCAAGCCGAGCATATAGTTGAAGTAATAGGCCTGCTACGTTTCGAGACTACGAATACTCCACGTGATGGTTCTCATCCAAGAAACACTAGTGAATAAAAAGTCCGAATTCCTGATTGACAAAAGTTCAATAGAGGAAGAAAGCTGCAGAATAAAGTGTCTTGGCACTTTGGGGGCCGACGATGGGCATCCCGTTCCCGACAACACATACATAAGTCTCGAAGTCAACGTCTATATTTGTAATTCTTCGGTTGACAAGGTTCAAGATCAGAGCTTCGCCGAGCTTCCGTGATCGTCTCTCGATGTCCTGCGCGATTCTCGTGGTAGTTGACAACGACATGAGACAAGTGAAGATGACAGTAAGTGAGGAGTCGCCACCTCTCACGTCTGAGATATAACATAGCAAGGACTGAAAAGAACAACTATTCGAATTCGTAGCATTCAAATCATCTAGCTACTTCTCAAGATTCCATGCAGATGGCCATGTGGTCCAGATCCGCAAAGACCTTTCTGAAGTCCGTCGTGTAATCAAAAAGTCAACACAGTTAATACAAACGAAGACGTTATTTATCGGGTTGAAATCCATAAATTCGAGACTCCTGTCGTAGGCGAGGTAGGTAAGTAGCAATTCAGTTAGGTGGCCATCTCGGGTCTAAACTTCTGGACTTGCAGCTCACCTGTTCTTTAGCCTTGCGGAAATTGTAGGCATCCGTCTCGGCCTGTTGCAGTCTTGTCGACTCTGCCGCCTCTCGCGCGCGTCTTTCGCGTTCTTGGCTCCTCGTTTCCGCCTTCTCTGCTTCCGTGATGCTCCTGAACCTGGTATCGAAAGTATAACCTCCCCATCCCGGACTGCGGACAGATCTTGTCGGAATTGGCAACGAAGAGGCGGTGGTGGCTAGCGTGGCGAGTATGACGATGACGAGCGTCGGAGTGCGCATGATGAGACGAGACTTCGCGGACAGGGGACTCGGAGGAGGAGGAGTTCCGTGATATAGATATATCTGTGCACCGACGAGGCTATGCTCGAATCTGGAGTAGAGGCGAACCCGGCCTTTATACTTAGTAGGAAGAACACCATTTTCATTGGATCCACTGCTACACAACCATCTGCTCGTGTGTGTGTTTCGATACGACCATGGCAACCATATATTATGAACAGCGATGCTATCCAAAGTGGAGGCACCTCCGAGGACACGGGAAACTAACGACATTGACAAGCCGCTGCGCTGCGCTGCGCAACATACGACATTGTAAGCAGATGGCAATATGTATAGGAGAAGGACGCGGAGTGGAAGTCTCGGCCTATTTCTTCTCTGCTGCTGTGAAGACGGAAGCTGATGATCGAGCACTCTTCTTTCTTATCGCAGTGGATAGGTAGGTACCAAGTTGGAGAGGCTCTGCTTCGTCTTCGAGGAAGGGATTGTCCCTCTGTGTGACCCGTTTCTCTTCGTCCGAGCTCGAGAAAGAAGTCTCTTTCTCTCTCACTTCAGAAAGATTTGAAGCAGGAGTCAAAGACTGTTGTTGCAGCAGGAGCTTCGACCGTATCAAATCCATCCAGTACAAGTGCTGAGTATACCTACCTGCTGCTGGTCATTTCAAGCCTACTATCATCTCTCGGTTTCACTCCTCTCGCTCACACTCTCTCTCCCTCCATCATCATCATCATCACTTAGTTCCTTTTACCTCCTCTCACCCCCTCATGCAGCAGCTCCGCATTCCTCTCGTTCTTTGAGTACTAAGTCACCTCATCCTCTATTATCATCATCGTCGTCATAACTAGCATCTTATCCCAAATATGACAATGATCGCGCAACCCATGACTTCAGAGCCATCACCAGCCATCACGAATCCCGTCCGCAACTTTGTCTCATCCGCCATGACCAAGGTCCGCGAGAACAAGGTCGTGCGCAGGCTGACCGATGTGCACTCTATCCGTCATTCGCGGCGTCTTCGCATCAACGAATCCCCCGAGCAAAATGAGCGAGAAGCCGACACTTCGCTGCATTCCTCCGACATCAGACCGGTTGACAAGGACGAGGTCGTCACGTGGGATGCCTTCAAGACCAAACGGCAAGTGCCCGCCTTCATGGTCCTCGGCAGCGCTTAGAAGGCTACCCGACGGGGTCAAAGCTGTCCAGAGCTGGCCACGGGTAACGCTTTTCAGCAGCAGCAGGCAGTCTCAAAAGGCGGACAAGGCAGGCCACGACGCCGCGGAGCATTTTCCACGACGCCATCTCCTCGTTCATTGCCAGTATTGCACGAGGATGGCGAGTCGGGCTCGTCGGCCGACGATGTACAATCGGGGGGCTCGTCATGTGCAGCCGACAATTCTCAGCCGGAGTCGATGACGACGAAGTCGGACAAGGGAAAGGCCCCAGAAAGAGGATCACTATCAGGACCGAGCGGCACATATCAGACCGAGATATGCTACTTCTGTGGTGAACCCTTTGGACGAGTGAAGCCCACCGCCAGTAGGGAGTATGCCGCCTACCTCTATTGCGGTCACGTCTTTGGTCACCAGTGCCTCAAGAGATATATCAAGAACCAATTCGTTGGCCAAGGAATACGGTCAGAAAATTGCCCTCTCTGCCCTACTCCTCTAACCCACCGCTGCGGCCACGTTACGATACCGCTCTTAGAGGCGCCCTCTAGCTCCGAGAGACGTCAACCCGGCTACTTCGACATCTACGAGTACTGCGGAGTTCGGCAAACGCTCAGTGCACTCATCGATGGGGAGGAGCTGGGTGCCCTGCAATTGAGAACACCCAAACTGAAAGCATTTTTGCCGCCGGAGCCCAGCTCAGGGACGCGTGAGCTGCCTCATAGCCTGTTACGACCACACAGCCCCGAGATGTATAAATATTGGCTTCACAGGATGATGGACTTCGACGAACGAGCGTAATGTGGCTTCCCATCAGCGTCTAGGGGGGGACGGCACAGCGAATATCATGTCAGCGCGATTGTTTGTTTCGCTTGAAGCAGTCAAATCAAATGAACACCCAATAAAAAAAAGTTTAGACAATCTTTGTTCCGTCAAGACGGGTCCTCGTCGCTGTCGTCCATGAATCCTTCTTCCAAGCTGCCAAAGCTGTTAGTGACCAGCTCGCGAAGGGAGCGCACCGGCATGACATACTCCCGACTAAGCCGCCTGGTGCTGTCGCTATTCGCCGCCTGTACGCGGCCCAGTCTGGCAAACCACCTTACGGCGCCGGCATCGTCGACGTCATCGACGACGTAGTCGAGCTCCTCGCCGTCGTCGAGATCGCCATCCATGGCTATGGAGCTGGGCGCGAAGACGACGCTTCGGCCGCCCAGGAAGGTAGCCAGGGGACCGAGGCTCGGCAGGCGGCCGACGATGCGGTGTCGCAGGGACGAAGTGCGCTCTGAAAGGGTGTTGAGTGGTAGATATTGGCCGTAACGGCTGCGATAGCGGCGCCAAACGGGAAGCAAGACGAAGGAGAGCAAGAGGAAGATGACGAGGGAGATGACGGCGGGCACGACGAGTGTCTGAGGCGTTAGAAGAGACTTGATGAACGAGGCCACAGAACATGACCTACTTTGACAGCAGATATAGTCGATGGGGACTGCGACGGTGCCATGGCGAAGGTAGTAGTAGACGGTAGTATGTATGTGTGTAGTAGGCAGTAGGCAGATAAGATACAGGCAGGCTCGGGCGATGAGTTGTCAGCTGGCGCCCGAGAGGCCCTTCATCGTCGTTCCGCCGAGAAGCTCATTCGTTGTGAAGCTGTGGCCCGACTGGTAGCTAGGCGCGATGTCGAAGGAGAAGCGGACGAAGTTGAAGCTTGAAAAGACTCTGATAGAGTCGTTGCACGACAGCGCAGTCACGCGATTTTTGGAGATGCGAGGTCGTTGGTGCCGAGTACCGCCGGGCGGATGCGGTTGCTCGGCCTGCCGCTAGCACCCGGCTAACAGGTCGACGAACCCGGTACGCGGGGAGGGAACGGATTAGCTCAGCGTCATGCTATAAAAAAGAGGAGGGGAGTTTAGAAGTGTCCCCCCCCCAAAAAAAACACGGTGGATAAGATCCTCTGCGACAGCTTCCTTGGCTGCTAGAGCTAGCGGGGTTTGATCGACGGATACTGACTCGATGTCGGGACGTAACAGAGACGACGCCTTCTATTATAATTCAGGCTATCTTTGGGTGCTCGATATTTTCCATCTCTGGGCGTAGCTGGCTGACAGCAGTCGTGAAGTGTTTGTTTCGACAGTGTAGATGATACCAGAACACTACCATGTCAGTCACGTGACATGTTGCCTCCAGGTCTTCTGCCGCGCCTCATTCACCGCATGACTACCGTCTGGATACATGCTCGCCCCCCTTTCCGACACAGTGCTCCCCTCGTGTCGCTACAAGCCTGTCGGCCCCCCGGAGGTTTGGCCAGGCCACGGCTCCTCGCCCTCCACCAAAACGAGCCGGCTCCAGACTCTCCTGAATCGTCGCCGCCTCCAAGGAGTCTCCCCGGAGCCCCCTTTATACCCCCCTCCCCTCCTCTCCCCCGCTCCGAAGAGAAAAAGGAGCCGCCCTTCTCGGAAATACTGCAGACCCCTCCCTTCCTTCGATCCCCGTCTCGTCACTCTTCTTGTGCACTTGTTTCCGCCTCCCGAGACCTACACGTCCTCTCCTCCCTGGATCCTGCCTACCTACACTACCTACTACTAAGAAACGTCACCCTCAACTCGACAGCCTGGCTCCCTGTCGGTCTTGGCTTCCACCACCGTTTGCCCCGTCCACGATGCCATCGGCCCTGGGCCGCCACCGCGCCGCCGAATAGCTTCAAAGCTCGCAAGCATGTCGGCCGCTGAAAAGTCGAGGCAGTCCTCGGGCGGCCGCTCCATCTTCTCGCGAAATAAGAATAGAGATCGGCGCACGGCAGACTCGGACCACCTCGACGCCGCCAGCACCGTTAGCTCGCGCTCCTCACGCCACAAGCGAGACTCGTCCATCGCCTCGGTCGATACGCCCGCCTCGCCCGATGGCGGAATCAACAACATGGCGGGAGTGATAACGTCGATCCCCTATGAAAGCGTTCCGCCCGCTTCCCGCTCTCCCATCCCCGTCGACTACCTCCCCAAGTCTGACCAGATGCCCGTGCGGCGAGAGCCGTTGCCGCATCACCTGAGCAAGGCCGGCGTTGACTTTCATCAGTATCCCTCCTTCGACCCTTCGTCCGTCACCCCCCGAACGACGGCGAACCCCAACGTCAACGTCACCATGGCTTCCACCGGACGACACCCTCAGCTGCAGCAGTGGGGCCCGCCCCGAGGCAGCACCTCGAGCTCGTCGTACGGCTCGCGCGCCGACCTCTACGGCTCGCGCTACGAATCGTACGGATCGCGCTACGACTCCTTCATGACCCCCAACGGCGGTCGTCCCTCCGCCGACGGCCAGAGCTCCCTCTCAGGTAGTCTCCCTCGTTCCACCGAGATGAGGTCGACACGCTCACGGCAGCCAGCCCATCACGGTCCCCCTTCGCGAGATTCTCACCGGCTAACAAAGTTTCCCGGCCCGGGCACTCAATCACCCGAAGGTTTCTATTTTCCCAAACCCGACGATGACAACGTGGTCGAGCAAATGTTCCTCCAGCTCATGCAGAAGCGCGGCTGGCACAACCTGCCCGAGCAGGCCCGGAGGCAGATGATGGCCTACCCGCCTCAGAAGAAGTGGACACTGCTGCACCAGGACCGCCTCACCGAGTGGCAGGGCGAGCAGAAGCGCCGCCAGACGGTGCGCTCCAACCAGTACGCCGCTCCCGACGTCACCACCTACTCGGACGAGGAGGGCACGCCCGAGTGGTACGTCAGGAGGGTCATGGAGGACAAACTCGACTCCAAGGGCCTCGGCAGCCTCGAGGTCAACCTCCGTACCCAGCAGATCGGCTGGGTCAAGCGCTTCGTCGAGTGCCAGGGCCAGGTCGCCCTCGTCACCCTCCTGCTGAAGCTCAACCGCAAGTCGGCCGTCGGCCCGCCCACCGACACGGCCAAGACGGAGAAGAAACTTGATAGGGAGTACGACATCGTCAAGTGTCTCAAGGCTCTCATGAATAACAAGTTTGGCGCCGACGATGCCCTCATGCAGCAAAAGGTCCTTTTGGCTCTGGCCTCGTGCCTCATCTCGCCGCGCCTCACGACGAGGAAGCTCGTCAGCGAGATCCTGACCTTCCTCTGTACCTGGGGTGACAACGGCGAGGGCCATCTCAAGGTCATACAGGCCCTGGATGAGGTCAAGGCCCAGACGGGCGAGAACGGCAGGTTCGATGCCTGGATGCGCCTCGTCGAGGTCACCGTCGACGGCCGCGGCAAGATGGGGAGTTTGGTCGGCGCAAGCGAGGAGCTGCGCACCGGCGGCATCGGCATGGAGAACCTGCTGATGGAGTACGCCGTGACGACGCTGATGCTCGTCAACATGATTGTCGACTCGCCCGAGAAGGACTTGCAGCTTCGTGTCCACATACGGGCTCAGTTCACGGCCTGCGGCATCAAGCGCATCTTGCACAAGATGGAGGGCTTCCAGTACGAGCTCCTTGACAAGCAGATCGAGCGCTACCGCACCAACGAGGCCATCGACTATGAGGACATGCTCGAGCGGGAGTCGAGTAGCATCAAGGACAGTATCGAGGGCGAGATGAAGGACCTCAACGACCCCGTCCAGATCGCAGACGCTATCCAGCAGCGCATCCAGGGGAGCAGGGCACAGGACTACTTCATTTCGGCCCTGCAGCACCTCATGCTCATCCGCGCCAGCGACGGCGAGGAGCGGCTGCGCATGTTCCAGCTCGTCGACTCCATGCTCAGCTACGTTGCCATGGACCGGCGTCTGCCCAATATGGACCTCAAGCAGAGCCTCAACTTCACCGTCCAGAGCCTGCTTGACAAGCTGCACACCGACTCGGAGGCGCGCCAGGCCCTGGATGAGGCGCTCGAGTCGCGCCAGATCGCCGAGGCCGCCATGGCCGAGAGGGACGAGATGCAGGCCCGGCTCGAGCTCGGGGCCGACGGCCTCGTGGCCAAGCTGCAGAAGCAGATTGACGAGCAGTCGCGCTTCATCGAGGCTCAACGGCGGCAGGCCGACGGGCTCAAGGCCGAGCTGGAGAGCCTGCAGTCGATCCGTGCCAAGGAGGCGCAGCGGAACGAGCTCGAGACCAGGGAGCTGTATCTGATGCTTCGAGACGCCCAGGACATTGCCGCGTCTCAGGCGGTCAAAGGGACACCCGCCACCCAGGCCGACCTGGACAACGTCAACGCGGTGCAGATGAAGGGCATACTCGACCGTGAGAGGCTGATGGAGCGGCTCCAGATGCAGCTCGAGCGCCAGAAGACTCAGTACAAGCTCGAGGGCAGAGTCTGGGGCGACGGTAACGGACCTTCGGATCGGCTGCGCGCCCTGCGCGAGGAGATGGACGGCAAGGATATACCGGGCGGCGGCGGCGGCCAAGGCGGCGGCCAAGGCGTGGCCGGGCCCAGAGACTTCACCAATAGCGTCTTGGGCAGCATCAGCCGCCAGCCGAAGACTTTGCGAGAGCGTGTTGGCGGTGCTGGTGGAGAAGAAGGCGACGGCGGCGACCTCGATGTTGACGACGTCGACGGCGGTGATGAGGCTGTCATCTACGAGCGGCCGCGAATTGTCGAGATGAAGCGGCCGATGATGGATCCTAGGCAGCAGGCCGGGCTGTTGAACGAGCTAGGGGCCAAGGTCAAGAAGTACGGAGAGAGCGATACGGATGAGGGCGACGGCCTCACTACTGGACCGTCGCACCCCAGCATCGAGTCGTCCTCGACGCCTCTCACGGATGGTGAAACTCCCAAGATTTCTATCGGAGATGCAAAGGCGGCGGTGGGTAATTCGATCCCGGCTCCGGACACTACGACGGCGCCGGCACCGTCACCTGCACCGGCATCGGCGCCGCCTTCGACATCTGGCGCAGGAACCGCTCCGCCGCCACCCCCTCCGCCCCCTCCGCCACCCCCTCCGCCACCACCTCCCCCGCCAGGGCCGGCGCCGATGTTGCTGTCGCCCGGAGGCACGGCGCCGCCACCACCGCCACCGCCGCCCCCTCCTCCACCGATGGTTGGCCACATGTCTGGCAATTACTTGTCTCAAAAGACGACCTTCAGCGCGATACCCGGCCTCGGCTTACCCGTCGTGCGGCCCAAGAAGAAGCTCAAGGCTCTGCACTGGGACAAAGTCGATACGCCCGAGTTTAGTCACTGGGCGGCTCACGCGCCCACGGCGGAGGAGAGAGAGGAGAAGTACAACGAGCTTAACAAGAAGGGCATCCTAGACGAGGTTGAGAAGCTGTTCATGGCCAAGGAGATTAAGCAGATTGGTGCCATGAGCTCGAAGAAGGATGACAAGAAGCAAATCATATCGAGCGACCTTCGGAAAGCATACGGTAATCCCCCCCCCCCCCCCCTTCCCCCTTTTCCCCTCTTTCATTTATTGCTACAACAATGCTGACCGTGGATAGAAATTTCTTTGGCCAAGTTCTCGCAGCACTCGGTCGACAAGGTGGTGCAGATGATTATCCATTGCGATAACGACGTTTTGGATAACGCAGTGGTCATGGACTTTTTGCAAAAAGACGACATGTGTCACATCCCCGACAACACGGCGAAGCAAATGGCGCCGTACAGCCGAGACCTGACAGGCCCCAACGCGGACCAGCAGGCGCGGGAACTGGACCCTTCGGAGCTGACACGCGAGGACCAGATCTATCTGTACACTGCGTTTGAGCTGCACCACTACTGGAAAAGTCGTATGAGGGCGCTGGCGCTGACGCGGAGCTTTGAACCAGAGTATGACGAGCTAAGCGAAAAGATGCGGCAGGTGGTGGCGGTTTCGGAGAGCTTACGCGACTCCGTCTCGCTGATGAACGTGCTCGGGCTCATCTTAGACATTGGCAACTACATGAACGACGCCAACAAGCAGGCGCGCGGATTCAAGCTCAGCTCACTGGCGCGGCTGGGCATGGTGAAGGACGACAAGAACGAGTCGACGCTGGCGGACCTGGTCGAGCGCATCGTGCGGAGCCAGTATCCCGAATGGGAGGCCTTCGGCAACGACATCGCGGGCGTCATGACGGCGCAGAAAATCAACATGGAGCAGCTGCACGCCGATGCCAAGAAGTACGTCGACAACGTGCGCAACGTGCAGATGTCGCTTGATTCGGGCAACCTGAGCGACCCGAAGAAGTTTCATCCGCAGGACCGCGTGGGGCAGGTGGTACAGCGATGTATGAAGGATGCCCGGAGGAAGGCTGAGCAGATGGAGCTGTACCTGGACGAGATGATGCGGACCTATCACGACATCATGATCTTCTACGGCGAGGACGCGACAGACGAAAAGGCCAGGAGGGAGTTTTTCGCCAAGCTGGCGTCGTTTGTGACGGAGTGGAAGAAGTCGAGGGAGAAGAACATTCAGCTGGAGGAGACGCGACGACGGAACGAAGCGTCGATGCGGCGCAAGCACGCGCAGCCCAAGGCCATGCAGCTGGCCGACGGCACGGCCACGCCGGCGCCGATCAACACGGGGGCCATGGACTCGTTGCTGGAGAAGTTGAGGGCGGCGGCGCCGCAAGTACGGGATCAGCGAGATCGACGGCGACGGGCGCGTCTCAAGGACCGGCATCAGGTCCGGGTGGCGTCGGGCCAGCACATGCCCGACCTCGGCGAGCTGGCCGCGGACGACGGCGGGAGCCGGGAGACGGCGTTGGTCGAGGAAGAGGGCAGCGGCAGCAGCCCGGCGCTTACGTCTCCGCGAGACGGAGAGGCCGGCGGCGGCGGCGGAGGCGATGACGTGGCGGACAGGGCGGCAGCCTTGCTGCAGGGCATACGCGGCGGCGAGGACGGGGACGAGGCGGAGAAGAGGGAGAGCATGCGGGCGGCTCGGAGGCAGACGGCGGATGAGGAGAGGCGGTTGAGGAGGAGACGCAGGGAGAGGACGTCGGCAGCGGTGGGCGAAGGGGGGGACATGCTGTCACCAGGGCCGACGGACAGAGCTCCTTTGGAGGACAAATCGGAGAGCGAAGAGGAGTGATACGGTAATGTGGGATTTCATTGAAGGGTGAGTTCAGACTTGTATGTATGTACGTTTATGCAGTTGAGCGTCTATATACCTTGTAAGCTTGAGATTTAGTGCTGAAGAGAGTGTTGTTAATAGGGAAGCCAAGGAGGGTGAGTTTACCCAGTGTGTGAGGGCAGCAGAGGCTGTAAGAGTCGACGAATAATCGAGAGATAAAGTGTGAAAAGTCGAGGCGATATAGCATCGCCAAGCCTCTCATCGTGTCGGACTGAGGGGACGGTTGAAGCCGCCTTGGCGGTTCATGTACTGCCGATACTCGGTCTTCTTCTCCTTGCGCACGGCGCCGACGTCGTTGCCGGGGATCTTCTTTCCCTTTGTAGATCCGAAGCCGGCGAAGCCCATGATTGCCTGCATATCTTCGGCATCATCCTCATCATTGTCATCGTCGCCGCCGTCGTGTATCGCGTCAGAGGGAGGGGCACGGTGTTTCTCTGGCGCCGTCGTCGAAAGCGTCTTGCTCGTCGTCGTCGTCGCCACCGCTGCGGAGTCGGCCACGGATTGGTTCTGCGCTCTGCTCTGCTTCTCCTGCCGAGAAGGAGGGGGGGGCGAGACGGATGGGCGTCTACCTCGGCGGGGGTCGCGGTCTTGTCTCCTGTAGGGGGAGCGGGAACGGAGGGGGGAGCGCGAGCGGCGGGGGGATCGCGAGCGGCGCTTTCGGACTGGGGAGCGGGAGCGCGATCGCGAGCGGTTGCTCCTGCGGGGGCGGGAGTCGCGGCGGGTTGAGCGGCGGCTGCGACGGGAGTCGTTCATTGTCGTTGGGCTGTGATGGTGGTTTCTCTGGTCTATGGGGGTGAAGAGTGAAGTTCCAAATGAGGGTGAGGCGGGAGACTGGAGTGTTGGTGGTTGTTCAGGTTTGAATGAATGGGGCTGAGGTGGTGGCGGTGCGTGTGGCTCGTGGCGGCCTGTCACATTAGCTTGGACCCCTACGAGACGCGCTGAGCTGCCACTTCTGGAGCTCACTGTAAACGTACGTTACGTGGTCGAGACCATCTCGCCCTAAAAATTACTTCCCTTCCCCCCATCAACCAAAGCGAGGTCCCTCCTTGATAATCACTATCACGAGTCCAACGCGTCGGCCTACATGTCAGCAGTATGGCGAAGCTGACCGGCCTCGCGTTGCTCCTGACGGCGGCTGCGTCGACGCTCGTGGACGCCTCGGGCGATGAGTCCGTCCTGACGGCGGAAATCAGCCGGCTCAACAACCAGAGCCTCTTCTGGGGACCGTACAAGCCGAACCTTTACTTTGGCCTTCGTCCGAGGACACCCAAGGCTCTATGGAGCGGCCTCATGTGGGGGCGCGTGGAGAACTTCGACGATATCAAGGACGGTGTGTTTGCCGCTTTCCTCCCCCGGTCTTTGGGAGGGGGGGGGGCCTTGCTGATTTTCAGGCTTTCGATATACGTGTGAGCAGGGGAGCGACATCCACGGCTACGGCTGGGACGAGTACGACGCGCGTATGGGCGGTGTGCAGACGATCCACGATGAGGGCAACAACATCGACGTGACGACGTCCTTTGTCAAGGTCCCCGGCGGCGGCCATGGAGGAAGCTGGGCTGCGAGGATACGGGGTACGCCTCGTGCAGGAGCGCCGGAAAATGTCAAGACGACGGTGCTTTACTACCTCGCGCAAGAGGGAGATGGCCATCTCGAGCCGGTGCAGGGCCAGGATGGCTCGTCTGCCGCGGGCTACAAGGGCGACGTCTCGTTCCGTGGCAGTTCAAAGGCTCTCGGCGAATATACCGTGCAGATAACAGAGGGACAAGGCGACCATCCAACGGGCGAGGAGCGGCCGGGTGACACGACGATCGTGAATAGCCAGCAGGTCCCCGAGGACATGCTCTGGCAGGCCAAGTCCGTCGTCTTTCAGCTGCTGCAGAGGTCGGCGGCCGAAGTGATGAAGGACGTCGACGACGAGACGCCACCGGCGCTGCCTCCGTGGCAGGTCTATCGCATCCAGCACAGACCCGACAAGGGCAACGTGCACGTGGTGCAGAAGACGTTTGAGGGCCCGTTCGAGTTTGACGTCTTGTTTTCGTCGGCTTCGGCGGGAGCAGAGCTGACGTCGGAGGAGGCGTCTCGCGAGATGAGGCGGATGTCTACGGCGTTTGCCGAACGCTTCGCCCGTGTGTTCGAGCTCAAGGCGCCGTTCACGGGAGCGGAGTACGTCAAGTTTGGCAAGAGCATGCTCTCGAACCTCATCGGCGGCATCGGCTACTTTTACGGCGAGCAGTTGGTGGACCGATCGTATGCGGCCGAGTACGAGGAAGCCGACGAAGGGTTTTGGGTCGAGACGGCCAAGGCGCGGGCACGAGGGGCGCAGAAGCTCGAAGGGCCGTACGAACTCTTCACCAGCATCCCGTCGCGGCCGTTTTTCCCGCGCGGTTTCCTCTGGGACGAGGGCTATCATCTGCTCCTGATTGCGGACTGGGACCTGGATCTGGCGCTGGAGATTGTGCGCAGCTGGTTCGGCACGATGGACGAAGACGGGTGGATCCCTCGCGAGCAGATCCTCGGAGCGGAGGCGCGCAGCAAGGTGCCGGAGGAGTTTCAGGTGCAGTATCCTCACTACGCCAACCCGCCGACGCTGTTTATGGTGGTGGACCGGCTGGTGGACCGGCTGCTGCCGGCGGGGCAGAATGGTAGCAGCAGCAGCAGCAGTGGCGATGACGGAGAAGGGGGCAGCGGCATTCTCGAGCAGCAACAGGAGGGACAGCAACAACAGCAACTCCTCTACACGGCGCACGAGAAGCAAAAGGAGATGGGGTGGGATTACCTGCGAAGGCTCTACCCCCTGCTGCGGCGGCAGTATGACTGGTTCCGCAAGACGCAGAGCGGAGACGTCAAGTCGTACGACCGATCGAGCAGGATGGAAGCCTACCGGTGGCGAGGCCGGAGCGAGAAGCACTGCCTGACGAGCGGGCTGGACGATTACCCGCGAGCGCAGCCTCCGCATCCGGGGGAGCTGCACGTGGACCTTCTCTCGTGGGTCGGGTTGATGACGAAGACGCTGATGCGGTTGGCAGACGGGCTCGGGATGGCCGAGGAGACGGAGGAGCTTCGGGGGCGGTTGGAAGGCATCTTGGCGAACCTGGAGTCGTTGCATTGGTCGGAGGCGGACGGTTGCTTCTGCGACGCGACGGTGGACGACTTTGAGGAGCATAAGCTGGTTTGTCATGGGGGATACGTCTCGCTCTTCCCGCTGCTGGTCGGCCTGATCGGGGGGGAAGGGAAGGATGATGATGACGACGACGACGATGCTCGGATCGGCCGGACGCTGGACCTGATGGCGGACGAGGGTCGGCTCTGGAGTCGGTACGGACTGCGCAGTCTGAGCCGGGCGGATTCGCTTTACGGCAGCGAGGAGAATTACTGGAGGGGGCCGGTGTGGATGCCGGTGAATTACATGGCTGTGACGCAGCTTCGGGTAAGGCTGATGGTGGTGGTGGTGGTGGTGGTGGTGATGATGATGATGATGATGACTATGACTATGATGATGACTATGATGATGACGGTGACGATGATGATGATGATTTCTTTTTTTTTATCCCCTTGCCCTCTTGTGTATCTTTTTTAATCGCTTGGGATGACAGGGGCTCGTGTCAAGATGACTCCCCCCCTCCCTCCCCCCGTCTCTATCCCTTCATCCCCCCCTTTCCCGCTTCTCCCCTGTTCCCCCTTCTTCTCTTTCCGTCTCTCACTCTCCTTGATTGGCCATCTATACTGCAGGTCCGAAAGAAGCTAACGAGGTGTACTTTTTCTCTGCTTCGCCCACCAACGACAGAGCATCGCCACAAGAAACGGGCCTTTTCGCGACAGGGCGCGGGGCCTCTACAACGAGCTGCGACGGAACCTGGTGCGGACGGTTTACGAGAGCTGGGAGGGGACGGGGTTCGCTTGGGAGCAGTACAGTCCCGAGACGGGGGAGGGGCAGAGGACGAAGCACTTTACGGGGTGGACCAGTTTGGCGTTGAAGCTGATGACGATGGAGGAGCTTTAGGGGTGTAGTAGATTTGCGGTAGCGATACGATAGATGGTATCCGTACGGATACTTAGTGAGGAGACGATGAACGGATAGAACATGATGAGTTGTTGTTCCTGTTTACAAGCTAGGCAGATGCTTGCTTGGGTAGTAGTAGCCTAGTGGGTGTGTGTGAGTATGTATGTACGGATATGCGTGCCTGGGTATGCATGTCTAGATGCATGTCTATGTCTGGAAGCGGTGTTCTAGATGCGTGGTCTGGTTCGGGATGCTAGTCTTCGGTAAGTCGTTTACCCGTTCTAGTAGTAACTCCTACTTAGTAGTAGTTACGGACAGATGTAGGTATCGTTGGGGTGACGCATCATCATCATCATCATCATCATCATCATGTGCCCCCCCTGTCAACGGCGGCGGCGGCGGCGGCGGCGCTGACGGGATGGGATGGGATGGGATGGGATGGGACGGACGGAGTCACGGGAGTGAGTACCTAATAAGGGGAGGGGGGCCGGGGGGGAGGGGACGATGGTTCTTTTTTTTGTATGTATGTGCTTTGCTGCTGCTGCCTGGTTTTTTTTTCCTCTATCTTTCGCTATGCTTTGCTGTGCTTGGTCAGTGTTGATTGTTGAACCGAGCCTTGTGAGCTTGTGCATATGATGATGACAGAGGAGCAGTATCCGTGGATACCTAGGGTTATGGTGTAAAAACGGTTTTTTTTTTGATACGGTGTTAGTCACCTCGCTTTCGGGGATTGAGAGAGGAGATGGATCCGGATAGCCTATAGGCAACCGTAGAGTAGCGAATTGGTCCATTGATGGAAACGGGCTGTGGGAAGAATCGAAGTTTGACTCGTCGGCTGAAGAGGAGGGAAGGAGAAAAGAGTCACGATGATCCGGCTATTCTATCTAACAGCCAGATTTCTTGACCGCCTACGTGATAGAGATAAAATAAGAAAATCTTCTTTCCTTTTTTTTTTTCGATGCTGTTTACGGATATAGGGGGGAGAGATTCGGCTTCTAGGGATAATGTTTGCTTTGCCTTGCCTTGCTTTATTTGCTTCAGATGCGGAGGAATAGCTAGTATAAGGAAAGAAAGGGGGAAAAAGGGAAGGGGAGGGGGAAAAAAGGAAAAAATAGGGTCTCGCGGTTAATGACAAGACCAGCAGCAGCAGCGCCTCAGTGTCCCGAGTTCCGGGGGCTGCGCTGCGCTGCGCTGCGATGGTGGGTGGATGGTGCCTGGGGGTGAGTGAGTGAGTGAGTAAGTGAGTGGTGAAGGGACGGATACTAGGTAAGGGGGGGGGGGGGGTGTCTATTTCCGTCCTCGCACCGAAAGGTCGGAACCGAAGAAACAAAAGTAAAAAAAAAATCCCACGTTTTCTTTTTCATTTATATATTTTATTTTATTTTATCTCTTCTCTCTTCTCTGTGTGTGTGTGTGTTTGTCATATTTGCTTCTTTTATTTCTTCTACTTTTTCTTTCTTTCCCGCCCCCATGGAACTTCCTCTTCTTTGTATCTTTGTACATATGTATAAGTGTGTAGGTAGGTAGGTACGGATATCTGTGTGTGATCCTTCTAGAAGGCTTGGTTCGGTGAGATGGGGATAAGCCTCGTTGAACATGCTTCCGTTGTTGTCAATGTCAGCCCTATGTATCCTTTTTTCTGGTCCCCTTCCGGATGCCGAGAGAGAGGAAGAGGTTGCCTTGCCTTGCCTTGCCTGGCTTCGTCTGGCCTTTTTACCTTGTAGCCTGGTGGACGAATGACAAAGGGGGGGTGTGTGTGTATGGGAAAATAATAGACGAGTATGTATGTATGTGCGTACGAGGAGGTGGATGGATGGATGGATGGATGAAGGGTATAGGTAGCCTTGGATGAGCATGGGCGTGGCATGGCCTCCTGGCATGGGCGTGGCATGGAACCTGGCATGAGATGGCTATATATATTTTGCTTCCACTCCCTCCCTCCCCTTCAGCCTTTTCATCTCAACCTCCATCCATCCATCCATCCATCCATCCAATCTTCACATCTTCCCATCTTCAAACACTCCAATTGTCTCTTCAAATCCTCAAATCCTCAAAGCCATCACAGCCAATCTTCACCACCTCATCAACAAAGTCCCCAAAAATGGCCTCCTCCTCAGCCCACGACCTCTCAAACCAAGGCCGATCAGGCTACAACGTCGTCCGCGGCTCCGGCTCCGGCTCAAACGGCGGCTCCAACGACGGGTCCGACAAACGATGAGACTCTCTCTTCCCTTTCTCCATACAATGGGAGAGAAAACTCTTTCTTTCTTCAGCTTCGTTTTTTTTTTTGGGACATTCATAATGGGGGTTCAATCTTTCTTCCTTCCTTTTTCCTCATTGAGGAAAGGGGGGATTCATGGCATTGCACAGCGAATAGCATATATCGGCGTTCTTCAAAAGAGGCATATACATAGACTGGTGGGAAGGCGGGAAGGAAAGCATCCGACACGATTAGACAAAGAAGGGGGGAGAAAGATGAAAGAAAAGAGCTTCGGAGCTTGGATACGAGAACTGGGCATCGCGGTTGGAGCTTGTCTCTTTTCATTCTTGGTGGGCATTTTGCATATTAGACGACTGGCTTCTCGGCTCATGGCTTTCTTCTTTCCTAGGTATGTCAGAAGAAGAAGGGAAAAGGGAAGGGTGGAAAAGAGAAAGGGGGGGGGGGGAAACATGGACAGATCATGGCATCGCATCATGACCTTGAAGCGGAGGAAAAAAGGGGGCATTGAGCATCATTCTCTTCTCACTGTTTACATATAGAGGGGCTTCATTGGGATAGACTTTGCATCATCAGGAGTAATAGGTTTGCCTTTATTAGACTACAGACATTACGAGGAAGAAAAAAAGACATCATCATCTTGTCTACATATTTGCCTTCTTCATATCGTGATTCATCCATAAGTCTAACAAAACATCGACCCTTGCCTCACTTGCCCACACAAAACCTATACACACATCAATCGTCAGCTTAAACAAGTAAATCAAGACGGGCAAAGAAAAGAGAACAAAGAAAAAGGAACTCACCTCTCAAACACTACCCCCAGCAGCTCCTCCACGTCCCCTCCCTCAACCCTCCCCGTGATACAAGCCAGACAATCAGCAGCCAGCCGCAGATACTCGGCAACGAGAACCACGTCCGGCTCCGCCCTGCTCGCCTCCGCGTCAAAGCCGTCGAGGTGCTCCCGGCACCGGGCCAGTAGCTGCCGCTGTCTCTCGGTGACGCCCAGGAGCATCTCGTCGTCCACGTACGTCATCCTCGAAAAGGACTCCATCAGGGCTTCGACCACGGCTCGTGCTCCTCTGCCGTCGTCGTCACAGTCTGCCCTCTCGGCGCACGAGATAAGCAAGGGACGAGGCGCAGCTGCGAGGACGGGGCCGTGACGGGCCAGCGTCTCCTCGTGGAACCGGCGCACGAGCTCTTCGCCTTGATCCGCCGCCACCGCATCGCTCTTGTTGACGACGATGAGGCGCGCTTCTGCCTGTGAAGCAAGACGAAGCGTCTCTTCGTCGTAGACGATCCTCGGTCCCCCCTCGATCGAAGCCATGACCACGACGACGTGAGCGTCCTGCGCCTGCTGCCTGGCGCGCCGGATACCCTCTGCCTCGACAGCGCCAACGACATCCTCCTTCTTTTTTCCGTCTTCGTCACCGCCGTCGCCTTCACCGCCGCGAAATCCGGCCGTGTCGGCAAAACTGCAGAGATAACCGCCGAGATCCAGGCCAGCCTCCACCACGTCGCGCGTCGTGCCCGCCTCGGCCGACACGATGGAAGCCTCGCGCCCGACGATCAGATTCATCAGCGACGACTTACCGACGTTAGGCGGACCGAGTAAGGCGACCCGGATGCCCCGCCGCAGCAGCTCCCCTCGACCGGCCATCTCGTCATGCAGCCGCATGGCTTTACGCATGGCCTCGACGCGAACCACGACGCCACGAAGCAACTCCGTCGGCGCCTCGTCAAAGTGCTGATCCTCGGAAAAGTCGATGAGAGCTTCCAGCTCGGCCCTGGCCTCGAGCAATTGCCTTCGCCAGCCCTCGTACCGTCTACCCAGCGCGCCAGAGCTTCCCCCGACCGCGGCCCTGCGCTGCTGCTCCGTCTCGGCCGCCAGGGTGTCACCCAGCGCCTCCACCTGGGCCAGTTCCAGCCGGCCGTGGAAGAAAGCCCGACGGGTAAACTCGCCTGGCTCGGCGTATCGCACTCGGCCTTGGCCGCCGCCACAACGGGGCACGGCCGCCAACACGGCCCGAACCGTCGCTGGCCCGCCGTGGACCTGCAGCTCGAGCACATCCTGGCCCGTGACCGTTCTGGGTGCCGGGAAAAACAGCACTAGCGCCTGCGGGTCGAGAACCTGGTCTCGGTCGTCTCGCAGCGTGCGTATCGTCGCCTTTCGGGGCAGCGGAGGTGCCTCGCCGGGGCACAAGCTGCGGTAGACCTGCAAGCCGAATTTAAAAAAAAAAAAAAAAAAAAAAAAAAAAAAAAAGAAT